>JAVLUX010000002.1:16865000-17052500 GCA_032164185.1 Moxostoma hubbsi
TCCCTATTTTGTGAATAACTTAACAGTGTGCTGTCTGTCTGCACTGGTCTCGAAACAGTTTGAAATGTGCCTTATTTTAATCCTAACTCCATAGAAAGCAAACATTTTCAGCTTTTGGATCAATACATTTATTCTCAATGTGAAAATGCACTGTAAATATAGGAATCTGTTTACTAATGTTAATGAATGGAACCATATTGTACAGTGATAATAAAGTATAACAAAAAGTATATTAAAATGAAGTGAAATGACCCACAGATGTGTTCTAGTTATAAAGCTATAACTAACATGTTTTTTAAACTTGAGGGAATAAGTTCCTATTTTCCACATATGTGGACTTTATCTTTATCAGCGTGCTGACACGTGAACAATGAATGGATGTTTTAAAGTGGCATATCAAACAAAACTAGAGACGCTCCTCTTTACAACCAAACAGGTTTCAATGGAAAAAGGTTTCTAATGAGAGACACTTTTGTTGGCGCTGCGCCCATATGAACGCTTCACAGAAATGAAGTTGTGTCGGGATGTGGTGCGGCAGAAATGCAACCCTAAAATGACAGTGTAGAGTCTTGTGAACAATATTCAGTCTGTTTTATTCATTTTAGTTATGCATTGTGTATAAAATGAAGCCAAAATACAGTGTCCACACATGTGGGTGTGGGGGTCATCACAAGGTTAATTTCCACATCAAATGTCACATCGAAGGATAACAATAACAGAATTTGACGATTCATTATAAAAATGGTATAAGTACATGTATACAAATAGTGTACATGAACTTACCTGTATACCTTTTAACAATAAACTGAAATAAAGGGACGTAATGAGTTAACCAAGATGCTTAAAAAGAAAAGTACACAATGACCCAAAAGGTTTTATTCGCTTTCTCCTCCTCGTCTTGACAGCAGTAAGTTTCTCTATGTTCTTTCTCCAATTAACACATACCATCTTGCATAACTCGCATAACATCTGTCTCAAGCTGAAAAAAGAGACAAAAGTGTGAATCATGGGGATAGCACTTAAGCACCGTGGACTTTAATGCACTGTAAATGCAGAAAAATCTGGAATTGTGTCAAGTTCATATGAAGTTAAAGCAAAATTAATAAATGCCTTTTCCTCTGTGGTTAGTTATCTTAAATGCAATCTACTTGAACATGATTCATCATATGGAATGACATGCCAAATGTTATCTCTTCATACAGTATGATTTATTGTCACACTATATTTTGTTGAGTTAGGTCAATCTGCGGCCTAATTGAAAACATTTAGCATCCTCATAGCATACTAACTGCCAAAAGACAACAAATGAACAAGACTTGCATTTTTGTGTGAATGCTAGACCAAAATGGATTTGTCTATTTTTTTTCTCCCAAACATACTAACCAAAATTACCCCCTGACATTTGTATGTGCTTGTGTGTGTTTGTTGTGCTGATGCTGGCTGAACATAGCTTTTAGAGCTACTTGGCTCATGCACGGATAACCGATGGCAGCAAGCAGAGTGCTAATTCACGTTGTAGTGTGAGGCACTTAATTTGATTAAAGTAAAAAAAAAAAAGTGTATCAGGTATCAGTATTGGCGAGTACCGAAAAGGAGGTATCGAGATTATATATATATATATATATATATATATATATATATATATATATATATATATATATATATATATATATAATTCAAATCACTTTATTGTCACACTACTGTGTACACGAGTGCAACAGCAGGTGAAATTCTTGTGTGCAGTTCCGAGCAACATAGCAGTAATGACAGTGACGAGACATAAACCACTTTACAATAAACAACATATTACACAAAACAATTTACATAACAAATGTACACAATACACACAATGTAGAATACACACACTAGAGAAGGGTATATATATATATATATATATATATATATACACTGACTGAATTGGGAGCGAGAATATATTGACAGAATGAGGATTAATAAAGTGCAGTGCTGATTGTAGATCGTGAGAGATCATGTGTTCAAAAGTCTTATTGCTTGTGGGAAGAAGCTGTCATGTAGTCGGGTGGTGCGGGTCCTGATGCTGCGATACCGCCTGCCTGATGGAAGCAGTGAGAGCAGCCCATGACTCGGGTGGCTGGAGTCTTTGATAATCCTCCGAGCTTTATTCACACACCGTCTGTTATATATATCCTGGAGGGAGGGAAGCTCACTTCCGATGATGTTTCTAGCCGTTCGCACCACCCTTTGCAGGTCTTTGCGGTTGTGGGCGGTGCTATTGCCGTACCAGGCGGTGATGCAGCCAGTCAAGATGCTCTCAACAGTACTAGTGTAGAACCGTGTGAGGATGTGTTGGTTCATTCCAAACTTCCTCAGCCGTCTCAGGAAGAAGAGGCGCTGGTGAGCCTTCTTCACAACGGCCTCAGTGTGGACGGACCATGTGAGTTCCTCAGTAATGTGGACACCGAGGAACTTGAAACTGCTGACTCTCTCCACCGGTGCTCCATTGATGGTGATGGGGCTGTGTTCTCTGTCTTTCTTCCTGAAGTCCACCACAAGCTCCTTGGTTTTACTGACGTTGAGGGAGAGTTTGTGCTCCTGACACCAGCGCGTCAGAGTGTGCACCTCCTCTCTATATACACTCATTCTCGAAAAAATGGTGGCGCAACATCCCTATTCAGTACAATATACTGTAGTGTCACACCATTTGTTATGCATAGCTTGAGCAAAAGCTAATTAACCACAGCTAACCCTTTTATTATACATGGACCTTGGCATATATATTGCCATGTTTGCAAAAATTTAATTGCATACTCTATTTTAAATGGAAAAATAGGATTTGTTCTTGTTGTTTGATTTTGTTTGAGTGAACACAAAGCATCTGCAAGACGCACCTGATGAGCATTTTAAGTTAAGCTCAACATTCCTCTGAAATTGCAGTTAACGTTATTAATGCACTGCAGCTAATTTCCACAAAACTGACCAACAGATTTGATTCCAAACGAATCTGAAAACCAATAAAAGTAATAAACTAGTTCCATGTACTGTAGCATTCGTTATCGTCAGAAAGCATGACTGACACCTGCTGACCTTTTGAACTTTTTCACTCTTCTGCTTGTGTGATCCACACAGTATATGACAGAATGAGGCGGGCTTGTGAACACGCACAATTCACATCTTGATTCAGTTATACCCCTTAAAGGAGTCGCATGCAGTATTACTGAATACACTCTTGGGAGGCAAAATAGACAACAAAATAGACCGAGAGAGAGGGGCGGTTGCCATCAGGGCAGATCTTGGATGTCTGTTTGAATTATGCACCCTTGCTTTTATGTTTTCTACACAAGTTATATTTGTGTAGAGGTATTTCAATAAGTTATTTTAAATTACATGCCTTTAAAAGGGCTGGGACATTTGAAATTATTGCAATGCACCCTTGAAGCATTCCTGAAAAACAATTTATATTAGCTTATGTAAGACCACTGTTTATAAAAACTTGTTTGTAATGCAGTATAGAAGTTTTTACAAGAAGGATGTTTTTTTATGTCCAGTCAATAATTAAAACACACACAAAGCATAGACTTGAAATGCTTTGATTTAGCTACTTAAAGGGAGCGTTCACCCAAAAATTCTCTCAGCGTTTACTCACTTTCGACTTCGTCTTTCTTTCATCTGCTGAACATAAAGATTTGTAGAAGAATATCTTGGTTCTGTAGGTCCATACAATGCAAGTGAATGGGTGCCAAAATTTTAAGCTCAAAAATCCACAAAAGGGCACCATAAAAGTACTCCAGATGACTCTGGTGGTTAAATCCATGTCTTTTGAAGTGATACGATAGGTGTGAGTGAGAAACATTTCAAGAAACATTTCCTTTTTCCCTTCACTTTCCTCTTCTGTTTTTGGTGATTCACATTCTTTGTGCATATTGCCCCCTAATGGGCAGGGAGGACAATTTATGATAAAAAAAAATATGACTTGTATATTGATCTGTTTATCACCCACACCTATCATATCATGTCTGAACACATGGATTTAAACTAATGTTATATGGATTACTTCTATGCTCCCTTTATGTGGATTTTGGAGCATCACAATTTTGGCACCTATTCGCTTGCATTGTATGGACCTACAGAGCTGAAATTTTCATTTGTGTTCTGCAGAAGAAAGAAAGTCCTACACATCTAAGATGTTATGAGGGTGAGTAAATCATGAGATAATTTTCATTCTCTCATGATAAAAATCTGTTACTGATATTGTTACAGTACAATATTACCAGTGTACGCAAAGACAAATGTATACAGCACTGAGTCGTTTCAGTTGCGTGGTTTTCTCAGCCATTAATTTACATCCTTGTTTTCCCCTGTCAAAATATGTAACTAGTATCTCTTTTTGTCATGTGGCTTGCTTTTGGTTAAAATGCGTTTGTATCACAGTAAGGCTTTTGAAGTTGCATGCTATCAATGTTTTCATGTTGTTGTTCGTTTCTTATTTGAAGAGCTGTATGTTGCATCAAGTCAGCTTTATTGTAAAGCCCATTTCACAATACATATTATTTCATTGTTGCTTTACAGATAATCCTGCCTTAATGTCTTAAAGTCCCCCAGTGAGCAGGGGGCAAAAAACTCCAAAAGATGTTAAGTAGTGTAGGGAGAAAAACCTTCAGAAACAACAGACTCCTCCTCTCTGGAATTACCATAAAGGTACATCTGCAAAATATAATATTGCTACACAATATGTGTAATAATAGTAATGCTTTTGTTGAATAAGTTAAATGTTTAAACAGTAAGGATAAAAATTACATTTTAAGGATAATGATTAGTTTATAGTATTTAGAGCCTATTCTAAATTGACTGGAGAGACGCCGGCAGTGTTCAGTGAAGTGTAATTTTCTGTCTTGACTGGTACAGGCTGTAATTGGCAAAATATGCATCGCTGTAAGGATTAGTTTTTTTCCCCACACCAGTGTCAAAGTGCATGAACTCAAACTCCTATATATTAAATGGCTGTGAAGACCTCTCAAGTGCTTTTCTGAAACGTTCCATCTACTGCTAAAGAACAAATGCATGTGCTGGGTGAAGGTTGGACAATGATATATCTGTTAGATGAGCTTCAGCAGACCCAAACTGACATTCACTAATTCAGAACATGAACTTGTGGGTCAAGGCGTCAGAGATTGGGTTCACCAAGTGCTGCGGGGGAACGGGTTTCTGCGGCACATTGGGTCTCTCAGCCCGTGGGTCTACTCGTGGTTGCTATGGAAACAGGTTTACGGTCTGAAGATTCCAGCCAGCCTCATTTAAAATGTGTTCCATGAGTACTAGGAGGGATTTCAGATGCTATTTATAAGTGTACATGAAACGGATGCTCATTTGATCATATATAGAAACACATTGTAAAGGCCTCTTTCGGTACGATTAACTTATTTTACGTGTAAATTTGCCTTCGGCTAACGTGTATCATTTCCATCAGGAAACAATCAGTCTAGTTGGGCAGTGTAATATGAAAAGTAAGGTGTTCTATTACAGAGATCATAGGTTCAATTCTTCAATACAGGGGTTTCTCAGGAAATGCAATATGCCATGGTGAAGTGTAGATTGCTTTGGGAATTTGCCTTCAAGGAAGATCTATTTGCTGGTGAATTATGGATTTAAAGTGCATTGGTGGCAAGTGGTGGGTATTATTTCCAGTGGCTTGTAATGGCCTGAAAGATCATAGTTCACTGTTTTAGTGTACCATTTAAACACTGATTAGCAAACTATGTTTTACAATATTTTGAATCTCATTTAGTAAAAAATACAGGCATCTGATGCAATTCCTCTAAAGTATGGGATATCTAGGCCAATAATTCTTTTACAAGGGTTCTTTGGCAAACACCATCCATTACCTCCATTACATGCTCCGGAGTGGGTGCTCTCAACTGAGTCACAAAGCTGTAAAAGGGTAAAAAAAAAAAATTAAAAAAAAATGAACTACTGATCTTAAAAAGGCCAGTGGGAAAGTTCAATGATCGCACTTTAGAAGGTATTTTAATAAAGTCATGTCTTGACTGACGTCAAGAAAAATGTGACCCCCTTTATTTGGCAATGTTTGTAAGAACAACGAAGAACTATAGTGTGTTTTCATACTCTCAATGATTTGATGGGACTAACAGAAGATGATTCAACAAGCAATTTTGGTCTCATTCTCTACTGACTGTTATTGATATCCCTTTTTGTTAATTTATGATACAAGTACGGTGCACTAAATAATTGAGATGCTTTTATTCAGATTTTTAGCAAGGTTGTTTTTATTTCATATACATATATATAATATTTTTTTTTCCACATCAATCTACACTCCATACCCCATAATGACAAAGCGGAAACCAGATTTTTGATGACTTAAAACTGAAATATCTCATTGACATAAGTATTCAGACCCTTAACTCAGTACTTAGTCTTTTTGGGTATGATGCGACTAGCTTTGCACTCCTGGATTTGGAGATTTTCTGCCATTCTTCTCTGCAGATCCTCTCAAGCTTTGTCAGGTTTTATGGGGACCGTCGGTGGACAGCCATTTTCAGGTCTCTCCAGAGATGTTCGATTGGGTTCATGTCCAGGCTCTAGCTGGGCCACTCAATCACAGAGTTGTCCATAAGTCACTCTTGCATTGTCTTGACTGCGTGCTTAGGATCATTGTCCTGTTGGAAGATGAACCTTCTCCCCAGTCTGAGGTCCAGAGTGCTCTGGAGCAGGTTTTCATCAAGTATGTCTCTGTACATTGCTGCATTCATCTTTCCCTCAATCCTGACTAGTCTCCCAGTTCCTGCCACTGAAAAACATCCCCACAGCATGATGCTGCCACCACCATGCTTCACTGTAGGGATGGTATTGACCAGGTGATGAGCGGTGCCTGGATCCTCCAGACATGACGCTTGCCATTCAGGTCAAAGAGATCAATCTTTATTTCATCAGACCAGAGAATTTTGTTTCTCATGGTCTGAGAGTCCTTCAGGTGCCTTTTGGCAAACTCCAGGCTGACTGTCATGTGCCTTTTACTGAGGAGTGGCTTCCGTCTGGCCTCTCTACCATACAGGCCTGATTGGTGGAGTGCTGCAGAGATGGTTGTTCTTCTGGAAGTTTCTTCTCCCCTTCTCCCCCGATCACTCAGTTTGGCCGGGCAGCCAACTTTAGGAAGAGTCCTGGTGGTTCCAAACTTGCATTTACGGATGATGGAGGCCACTGTGCTCATTGGGACCGTCAGTGCTGCAGAAATTGTTCTGTACCCATCCCCAGATCTGTGCCTCGATACAATCCTGTCTTGGAGGTCTACAGAAAATTCCTTGGACTTTATGGCTCAGTCTGTGCTCTGACATGCACTGTTAACTGTGGGACATTATATAAACAGGTGTGTGCCTTTCCAAATCATGTCCAATCAGCTGAATTTGCCACAGGTGGACTCCAAACAAGTTGTAGAAACATCTCAAAGATGATCAGTGGAAACGGGATGCACCTGAGCTCAATTTTAGTGTCATGACAAAGGCTGTGAATACTTATGTACATGTGATAATTTATTTATTTATTTATTTATTTTTTCAGTTTTTATTTTTAAAGAAATTTGCAAAGATTTCAAACAATCTTCTTTCAAGTTGTCATTATGGGGTATTGTTTGTAAAATTTTGAGGAAAATAATTAATTGAATCCATTTTGGAATAAGGCTGTAACATAACAAAATGTGGAAAAAGTGAAGCGCTGTGAATACTTTATTGGTGTACTTTAAATGAAGTGTGTGTGTGTGTGTGTGTGTGTGTGTGTGTGTGTATAAAATAAATAAATATATATTAAATAAATAAATAAATATATATATAAAATAAATACATATATATATATATATATATATATATATATATATATATATATATATAAAATAAATACATATATATATAAAATAAATACATTTGTTTATTTATTTATTTTGTTGTAGACTTCTATATGACATCATCATTGTGCTCGTCTTGTTTTTCAACCACCTCCTAATTCCCTCTCACTCCCTCTTTTTGTCTTATTTTCTTCAGGCAGCCTGTTGATTAGTGAAGTAGCTGACCTCCTGGATCAGTCCACTTTACATGCACTAAAGAAAGAGTGTGGAGGTCTCCAGACACTGCTAAAAAACAACCACCAGGTGTTCAGAGGTATTTAGTGCCGTTCCAGCACTTTAATTTCCAGCTATGAATTATGCTTGACAGATGCTGGCCTTCTGTTACCTCTGAAAGTTTGGCTTCTGAGCTTTTTTTTTTAGCATGTAGGCAGGGCTTTATACAGTTGAGTATGTGATTATGTGAATGTCAAAATGCAATTTCAATAAAAAGTGTGTAAAATTGATGTGTGTAATTTCTGCACCACTAGTGGCACCAAATGGAATTGCAAAATAAACATTGTTTTCCTGAATATTCCATATGTCTGCCATTGATAGAAATAGCCATTGTTTCAAACTCGCACCATTGGACTAGCTAGTGTTGCTATGTCAGGCAGCTGGGATGCTCAAACAAACAGAGCAATATTTTTATAGTGCCACAGAGACATATTGTTTAGACTGAGGAAATCAGCCTGTGAATGGCTTACTTATATTTGTTTCTGCATATCAAGCTAGGATAGGAGAGAGTATTTTAATACCGAAAAAGTTACTCGTTTCAGCTGTACTGGTGCCATATACATTATTCCCTTAGTGTAAATGCAATGTATATTTGGAAAGATAATCAGAAATCCATTGTGAAGTGTGAATATGCCTAGAAGGGGATAAAAAGGGAATTTAAGCACCTCGGTCATAAGGGATAATACCACACTGCTGAACATTATAGTAAAGCTGAAACCCCCACAAAATATTACCCCTTCAAAGGAATGCTTTCATGTTGCCAATCTTATTTTATTTTCATTTCAGGGCTGACAGATACATTTTACAGATAATAATAACTGACATTTATCTCTGTTTCTATTTTTCCCATAGTGGAGGGTGGAAGGGTCTTTATTCGGGATTGGAGAACGCATGCAACAGCACAGAGCTCTAGAGTGAACTCCAAACGCAAACCGCCCCCCGCAGGTGCCCTGAAGACCCGACTCTGCTGGTTCCACACCCACCATCCCCATGGATGCCCTCTACCCTTTGAGAATTGTGCCTTTGCTCATGGTGAGCGTGAGTTAAGACCTTCCACAAAGCCCCCCAAAAATCGGACCTGAACAGAAGCCTTTTTTCTTATAAAGTTTAACTTGATTTTTGGAGAAAGAAGAGAATGCAAAAAGACTTTGGTTAATTTCTGTTTTATTTTCTATAATCCACTAATTATCCAAAGTGGAGCTTGTTTTAAGATGTCAATTTTTTACTTTATTTTTTAAATGAAAGGATCTGAATTTGAATATATATCTGTTTTATGAGAAACATGTCAAAATGAACGTTTCTAGACACATCAATCAGATATCATTGTTCAATACATTTTCTGATATGCAAAGAGATCCTTCGACTTTTGGCAGGCTTCTGTTGAGAGAGGGCATGTGCAGTGTAAATGTTAGGGGCATGAATAATTTGGAGGGCCACATGGGGGGTTGGACCGTGTGGGTCACTACCCCTCCACTCAAATGTCAGTGGACAGAGGATGTTCCTCTTAAACCTGCAGGGGTCAATCGAGGTCAAACTTTTTTGTTGTACATCATGGATGCAGATAAATACATCTGATAAATTCAAACAGAGCAAACATTTACAGAATAACTCCGCAAAAATGGCACATGCATAAGATAATATAGGACTGAATAATAAAATACTGATATGTATTGGAGTGGCTTGTAGCCTGATATTTAATCAAACCAAAACGTCTGTAAACGTAAAAATGCTTTTGTTGAATATCTTTTCTACTATATCCAATAAGTCTAAAGAACCATAGAATGTTAAAGGAATATTCTGGGTTCAAAACAAGTTAAGCTCAATTGACAGCAATTGTGGAATATTGTTGATTACCACAAACATCAATTTAGACTTGTCCCTTCTTTAAAAAAAAATTTTTATTGGGGTCAATCTGTAAATGTTAAAAATTGTTTTGAAAGTATAGCCACAAAATGTAAAATAAACATTTGTGTGTGTGTGTGTGTTTACATGATTTTTGTGTGATAGAATCTTTCGAACCTTTTTTTATGTTAAGTTATATCCAATGTTACAACTTCATTGACATGACGACGTAACAGCAGAAACTTAAACCGTTAACAAACTTCAAACAATACACAAGTTTTAACAGAAGAATGAATGTGCTTTGATAAAGTAATAAGCTTTATATTTCTGCCTTTTAAACACTTCAAAAATTGTGAAAAGTGAAAACATATGTGCCTCACTGTAAGTTTCAATTAATTTTTGTTGTAAACAACATTATGCCACAAATTCTGTTGACTGAGCTTAACTTGTATTGTTTATTGAAAAGGCTGGATTGCTTCTTTATTTGTAAATCATGTTGGAAATAGCATCTCATAAATTACGAAATGTAGAAGCTTAAAGTAGAGAACTAACCTTAGAAATGATATATAATAAAATTATTATAAATAAGGCACCTTACCCATGCATTCTTCATGGTAAGGCCTATTTATATCAACCTATGAAGATTGTTCTTCTTTTTGCTTTGGTGTGCATTTTGGTCCTGTTAATTAGCATACTTTGCACATATGGTCGTTGATCATTCCAAGGGATACAGATCCCTTCAAAAAATGTGTTATTTATGAGGACAGGTCTACGGATGGAACTGCCAGTATATGAAGATAAGGGCAATTAAAATGTGGTCTAAATGTTTAAACAGAATTTCCATGAGGTTAATGTTAAGGGTAGAATAAGCAGTCAGTGCTTTTAAAGTCTTAATATTCAAAAGCAAGAAGCTTGGCTCAGGTTTGATAAAGCTCTTGTGGGAAACAATGAAAGCTAATGAAGATTCATGGTTTAATTTATTGGTCGAAGGTCGTTTGAAATATGAAATATGTTTGAAACACCACCATGTGTTTCTTTACTGGGCCAATATGTTAGATGTAGTATGTGGTGTAGTTTGTGTAATTACTGTGCAGATATGTGTGGCCATTCAATGTGTTGCAAAGAGTTTGAGGCAATTTATGTAAGCTCTCCTCCAAGCCTATATGAATCTGTCAGTCCCTCATCTGCTGATAAGAATTTCCAGGTAAAACAGAAGACTAATGGAGTGGCCCCGATGGTCTTTACTATGATGCTGTGATTGCATCATAAGCATTTATTGTTGCATCCTACACTTTAGTAAGTGAAGATTGGCAAAAGGTAAGGACACTGAGAGATACATCTTAGACATTATTAAATAATGCAACAGAACTCACTCAAAAAGCTTTAGAAGGTCTCTCAATGTTGAAAGAAACACCTAAGCCATTATTACAAAAAACAGCCACAGACAGTGGTCAAATTGAAGTCTGGGCTTGATGCTTTTATCCGCTATCTTAAGAATTTTACACACTCGACTCCACACCAAGCAAGTCAGACAAATGGGTGGCCAAAGCTAAATCTAGGTCAGCAGAGGAGCGAATTAACCAGGTCCTGCTCGCTATATACTGTTCTGTGGACTGTAAGTGAATAAGATTTCCCCTTAATATATATGGTACGTTCTTTATCAGTTACAACTGAATCACAGTTGTTGTGTTCTCAGTGAAAATTATAAGAAAAAATAACGGATGATAATAGCGCTGTATAGTAAAAAGGGTTAAGATAATCAAATCACAAAATAAAATATGCCCCATGTGAATACAGTCTTTATACACTTACAGCACATGCAGTTTGAAAGAAATCATTGAGTGTTTGAACTTGACCTAGATAAGACATGAATGTTATTACAACATATATGCAAAGAATCTTAAGGGGAGATGCATGGAATTCGTTTTCAATTAATGGTAGGAATATGTTGAAAAATGTGTGTTAAGGACTACAGGTCATAGCAGTTGCATCGCATTATTTCTGGTTAGTCTGATATGTGGGTATGATGTGGTGAACTGAATTGACTGCTGTAAAGGATTAGATAGTAGGCTAGTTATATTGTGCGTTTTGAATTTTGACTCCCAAACTTAATTGCAAAAGGCTCTGGACTGATCTGAGCCCCAATAACTCTTTTCTCAAAAAAAAAAAAAAGTTAAAAATCAACAAACAAAGAGAAAAGAAAGAATTCCACAAATAACAGAATCCATAATTACTTCTATCATTTTGTTTCTATCCACATGGTCCTCACTGAGAGCCTTCCAGAAAGGACAAATACCTGTCCCATTTCTTACCAAACGTGTCCAATCTGCCAAACTATATGACATCCTTTCAAATGCAGCCATGCTGTCCAATTCGGTGAACCATTTTTGAAACAAGAAAGCACCAATTGACTTCCATCCTCTTAAGAATTATTTATCTGCCGATCATTACGCTAGTTTGTAACCAGCTTTTAGTATATTTGTCACCTAATTTATTAACCGCCCCATAGCTAATATACATTGCCTGGGGCAAAATGAAATTTGAGCATCTAAAACCTCACAGATAATATCTGGACTCTTGCCCAGAATTCTTGAATCTTAACGGAGAACTACAGAGCATGGTGAGATTGGAGCAAGGACTGCTCAGGTGGAAGAGACCAATGGCCAAGTGTCTAAGACTAAAAGCATACAATAAAACAAACTTTTGGGGAGGCCTAAACCTCCTTTGTCAAATGGTCTATGTAACTTACTGAAATGCAACCGAGGTCATTTACCATTCCAAATAAAGGACTTATATAATTGTTTAAAATGAGAAAGAGGAACTTCTAAGGAGAGAAACTGTAGTACATAATTGATTTTAGGATAAAATAAATGTTTATTACACTGACCTTCCCAGCATAGACAAATGTAGTGAAGCTCACCTTTCAATATAGCATGAGAAACTCATTAATGGGTACTACATTTTTCAAATTTGCTGAAAAAAAAAAAGCCTAAATACTTAATGCCTTGCCTGGGTCATTGAAAGTGGCCAGGTTGGAAAGATGTGGCAGGGCAATATGCTGTCAGAGCAAGAGCTTCTGGTTTAGACAATTCACCCTGTATCCTGAAAATTTGGAGAAGAAATTAATCATTTTATTGAGGCTAGACATAGATCTACTAGGAGACATCTAATAATATATCATCTGCGTAGATTAGAAGTTTATGCACCACACCTCCTGCTACAACACCAGGGAAATCATCTTTTCTTATTACGGTTGCTAATTGTTCCAGGGCAAGACTGAACAATAAAGGTGAGAGAGGACAGCCCTGCCGGGTTCCCCTACCAAGTGAAAAATAATCTGAAATGAATCTGTTAGTTTGCACTGCTTCTAATGGTTGTTAATTTTATAACTTAATCCACCCAATAAAAGTTTTACCAAACCTGTACATTTTCAAAATCTTAAAAAGATCCCTTTTCTACCCTATCAAACGCCTTCTCAAGAGATGGGAGCAATCGGGGTCTTATCATTAGATACTGACCACAATATTTATAAAACGTCTTATATTTTCAGAAGAACTATGATCATGAATAAACCCTACTTGATCTATATGTATTATACACTCACCTAAAGGATTATTAGGAACACCTGTTCAATTTCTCATTAATGCAATTATCTAATCAACCAATCACATGGCAGTTGCTTCAATGCATTTAGGGGTGTGGTCCTGGTCAAGACAATCTCCTGAACTCCAAACTGAATGTCAGAATGGGAAAGAAAGGTGATTTAAGCAATTTTTAGCGTGGCATGGTTGTTGGTGGAGTATTTCACAATCTGCTCAGTTACTGGGATTTTCATGCACAACCATTTCTAGGGTTTACAAAGAATGGTGTGAAAAGGGAAAAACATCCAGTATGCGGCAGTCCTGTGGGTCGAAAATGCTTTATTGATGCTAGAGGTCAGAGGAGAATGGGCCGACTGATTCAAGCTGATAGAAGAGCAACTTTGACTGAAATAACCACTCGTTACACCGAGGTATGCAGCAAAGCATTTGTGAAACCACAACATGCACAACCTTGAGGCGGATGGGGTACAACAGCAGAAGACCCCACCGGGTACCAATCATCTCCACTGCAAATAGGAAAAAGAGGCTACAATTTGCAAGAGCTCACCAAAATTGGACAGTTGAAGACTGGAAAAATGTTGCCTGGTCTGATGAGTCTCGATTTCTGTTGAGACATTCAGATGGTAGAGTCAGAATTTGGCGTAAACAGAATGAGAACATGGATCCATCATGCCTTGTTACCACTGTGCAGGCTGGTGGTGGTGGTGTAATGGTGTGGGGGATGTTTTCTTGGCACACCTTAGGCCCCTTAGTGCCAATTGGGCATCGTTTAAATGCCACGGCCTACCTGAGCATTGTTTCTGACCATGTCCATCCCTTTATGGCCACCATGTACCCATCCTCTGATGGCTACTTCCAGCTGGATAATGCACCATGTCACAAAGCTCGAATCATTTCAAATTGGTTTCTTGAACATGACAATGAGTTCACTGTACTAAAATGGCCCCCACAGTCACCAGATCTCAACCCAATAGAGCATCTTTGGGATGTGGTGGAATGGGAGCTTTGTGCCCTGGATGTGCATCCCACAAATCTCCATCAACTGCAAGATGCTATCCTATCAATATGGGCCAACATTTCTAAAGAATGCTTTCAGCACCTTGTTGAATCAATGCCACGTAGAATTAAGGCAGTTCTGAAGGCGAAAGGGGGTCAAACACAGTATTAGTATGGTGTTCCTAATAATCCTTTAGGTGAGTGTAGATGTAATGACTTTATCGATAAGCCAGAATTTTAGACAATATTTTTACATTTGACTGAACCAGGGAAATTGGAACATAACTTCTACATAAATGTGGGTCCTTATCTTTATTAAGAATGAGACTGATCAGGGCTTGTGTCATGGTTGACGATAGTTCACCTTTCTTTTGTGACTGTGTAAACTTCTAACATATGTGGAGCCAGTTCTGTGGCAAAACCATCTGGCCCCGGTACCTTAATTGTTGGAAAGACTTTAATTACCTCAACAAGCTCCTCTAAAGTAATATCTGAGTCAAGATAGTTTTTTGATCACTCATCAATTTAGGAAATTCTAATGGCTCTATGAAGTTGCTAATATCCTTATCAGTAGACAAAGACGTGGAGCTATAAAGATCGAAATTGAATTCTTTAAAGTCTTTATTGATATCTGTTGCAGAATATATTGCCTTCAGAAGACTTCACTGAAGAAATGGTGGGAAACAAACTCTCTGTTTTATGTATCTGGCAAGATGTTTCCTGCTTTGTCCCCCAACTCAAAATACTCTGTCTTGCCCTGATTAACCAAAACTCAACCTTCGGTGACAAAATAGCATTGTACCTATATTTTAGCTGGTTCAGCTCTCTAAGACATTCAGCACTTCAGCTCTGTTTCAGCACTTTTAATACTCTTCCAATTCTATGAATGGTCTGCGGAGACCCTGTGTATGGTCTTGCCAATGACAAGCATTAATTGAATATAATGAGGTTCACCGTTAATATGGAGACGCGTGGAAGTTGCGTTTAGGGACATTCACCAATCAAAGGGAGGGCTGCTCATTACACCCAAAATTGATAACAGTAACAGCAATGCTGCATAACATATACGGTACTACACAATGTGGTGGTGGGAGGGTGGTTATCTTTCTTAAAATGTGTCCCCCTCTGAAATTCCACATGCCCACCCACTTATTTCATAATGGTTTTGACTCTGTACAACACATTCCCAGTCTTTTCAATATTGTACCATAAATAAAGTCATATAAACCATTCAGAATATACTTTGACAGATACAAATATTAGCATATACAGTGGCCCAAAAGGTACTGTATTTGGACACTTAAGCCACACTTACACTTCATGAATTTCATTGTAATAGATGACATAATATCAAGCCAAATATCTTAAGAAAATAACTAATTTCACTAATTACTTTTAACCAGCTGGTTCCAATGTAATTTTTAGTGGATGTACAAAGTCAGTTCCCCTAAAGTTCACACAGGCGTCTTAGGCGAGTCACCAGATTCATCACTCTTAGCACATGTTCCACTAAGTTTGACAACTATATACAGTTGGAAGTCAGAAATTTACAAACACCTTAACCAAATAGATTTAAATTCCTGACATTTAATCGTAGAAAACATTCCCTGTCTTAAGTCAGTTAGGATCACTACTTTATTTTAAGAATGTGAAATGCCAGAATAATAGTAGAGATAATTTATTTCAGCTTTTATTTCATCACATTTCCAGTGGGTCAGAAGTTTACATACACTTTGTTAGTATTTGGTAGCATTGCCTTTAAATTGTTTAACTTGGGTCAAACATTTTGGGTAGCCTTCAACAAGCTTCTCACAAAAGGTTGATGGAATTTTGGCCCATTCCTCCAGACAGAACTGGTGTAACTGAGTCAGGTTGTAGGCCTCCTTGGTCATACATGCTTTTTCAGTTCTGCCCACAAATATTCTATTGGATTGAGGTCAGGGCTTTGTTGTCCTTAATCCATTTTGTCATTGTCCATTTGGAAAAGCCATTTGCGATTGAGCTTCCTGGCTGATGTCTGGAGTTGCTTCAATATATCCACATAATTTTCCTTCCTCATGATGCCATCTATTTTGTGAAGTGCACCAGTCCCTCCTGCAGCAAAGCACCCCCACAACATGATGCTGCCACCCCCATGCTTTACAGTTGTGATGGTGTTCTTCGGCTTGCAAGCCTCAACCTTTTTCCTCCAAACTATGTTCATCAAACAGTTCCATTTTTGTTTCATCAGACCAGAGGGCATATCTCCAAACAGTAAGATCTTTGACATCATATGCACTTGCAAACTGTTGTCTGGCTTTTTTATGGTGGTTTTGGAGCAGTGGCATCTTCCTTGCTGAGCAGCCTTTCAGGTTATTTCGATATATGACTCGTTATACTGTGGATATAGATACTTGTCTACCTGTTTCCTCCAGCATCGTCCTTTGCTGTTGTTCTGGGATTGATTTGCACTTTTCATCCCAAACTATGTTCATCTCTAGGAGACAGAATGTGTCTCCTTCCTGAGCAGTATGATGACTATTCACACTTGTCAGCTATATGTGCTGTTACCATGGTGTTTATATTTGTGTACTATTGTTTGTACAGATGAATGTGGTACCTTCAGACTTGTGGAGGCCCACAATTTTTTTTCTGAGGTCTTGGCTTATTTCTTTAGATTTTTCCAAAAGATATTAGATATTCTTCTAAAAATCTTTGTTTGTGTTCTGCTAAAGAAGAAAAGTCATACACATCTGGGATGGCATGAATGTGAGTAAACTATGAGAGAATTTTCATTTTCTTGTGAACTATCCCTATAAGATCCAAATGCGTTTTTTGGCCACTGTAGATCATTTTTTTCCTTTGGGGAATTAAAAAAAAAAAAAAAGCGAAAAGGTGCATTGGAAAAAAGAGAACACAGACACATTTTCACAGCTTTCACAATGCTGCATTAAAAACAACAATGACAAATGCCTCGGGGTGCCACACACCTATAGGTCTCTTTCGGTTATTACTATCCACACTTGTCAGCTATATGTGCTGTCATAAATTATGTGCTGCTGTGAAGTTCACTCAAAGACCCTCCACCTGTCTTCTGTGTCTGTGAATGTGTGCTTGTGTCTGTGGTTGATTCTAAGTCTAGCTGACAGGTGTCTTTCTCACCTGGGCCGAGGATGAATTGTGTTTTGAATCTCAGGTTCAAGTCAGTCTACCACAATATATTTGGGTTTATTTGACACATTGAATGGAGTAAAATGTATGTTCATGAGCTGCTATGCAGAGAGATAAATATCGCCATTTAAACAACAGGTTATGCGATTTAATTTTATTACCCTAACCAGACACAATGCAATAAGATTCCAGCAACAAGCATAATCTACATAATTACATCCAATCAGTTCATATTTTATGTTTAATGTTGTGTTTTGAAGAGCTGTATTTTCGACCAATAAGAGTTCACTGACACTTTTTTTTAGTTGTCTTGGTTCCGAAAGTATTTTTACCATTAATTTCTTCCATTAGGATTTCATAAAGTCCTTCATAAAAAAAGTTCTGAGCCATGAACCAAACCAACCAGGTCTGAATTAAATCGCATCGTTACAAACTATAACTTGAAACATTAATGTATCTGCAAACTGGACAAATAGACTTCAAAAATTTAAGTTGTTGATAATATTTGTTATATAGTATAGTTGTTGAGTATAAAAACAATATATTTAGATTGTATTGCATAATATTCAGATATGCAAATATATAAGTAGTCTGAGAGTGTAGGTAGAGTGCAAATGTCTCGATTGCATCATTCACAGTGTGTCATTGTTTGGTGTGCTTTGTTCTCAACAGTACTCGGGTGGATCGTTTCCCAACAGGATTCACAGGAAGTATGGTTCTTCACCAGAAATTCCTCTATTAAACACAATTTTGTAAAAATTAAGATGAAATAACATGGACTGATGGCTTCAGCAGAAGCATATACCATCTATTAACAATATTGAAGCTTATGGCAGGTTTGTCTTTAAAGGTTTAAAAGTTATCAGTAAAAATATATTCCTCTATGGTGAAATTAAATGAATTTTTTACTTCCACAACCAGACTGATGTGCTCCTTAGAAATCAAGAAATCAATCAAATACCCTGTTGTTTAACACAGTCCTTGTAAGGATAAAACCTGTTACCCTGCTGGAAATACCCTTTAGCACTTGTTGATTATTATGACAAGTATGGTTAGAACACAGTGTTATTAAAATGCCTTTTTAATCATGCTGCACACGGTTATGATTATTATTATTATTCACACTTTTAACTGCACTGATTATGGCCCAGCATAACAGCTTTTCTATGTAGCCAAGTGGAGAAATTTCATGTAATATAACTCTGGTCATAAATTGGACATGGCCCCTTTACAAGTTTTGCAACCCCTGTTGTCCGTTACTCTCTCGTGTTAGAAATGTGAGAAACATGTATTGCCAAGAGAGCTCCCAGTTTTGTTCATCATTTGTGAATTCTTTGGGTAATTATAAAATTTAACACAAAATGCTTGTAAATTACATTATATGTGTTCACATTAGTTTTATTTTAAAATTGAGTGTTATGGGTTGTTATGGGATTGCATGTGTGGAGTTTGACCACATTTTGGTGGACATGCACTAGGTATGTAAATTTAGTATTAATCATATCTTATTTAATGATTTATAGCCCAGAGTACTTGCCATTTAAGTGAACGTGTATTGACAATTTTATTTTTTAAAACTGCAATACATGTCCTTAGAGTCTGGTTAAAAAAAAAGTAAAATAATGTGAGTGTTTAAGCATGTTTAAACGTGTTAAATGCAAAAAATGCTTTGAGTGATTTACTGTAAGCATGTGTTAAATGCATAAAAAGCTTTGAATGATATTGTCATGTATTTGGGTGATGTATGCTGAAGCATGTGGGTAGGCTAAAGCCCTGTTTATATATTTTTTGACATTAGCCTGTACCATATAAAATTTGGTGTATTTCACCTTATAAGATAAACAGAAATGAAATACAAAAATGGAATACGGAAATAAAATACGGAAAATGAAATATTATTCAATTAAATACAACAAACGAAATGCGTTAGAGGCTAATGTCAAAAGAAAATATAAACACATATATATACAGACCGCTGTTTTTTGTTTTTGTGTTTTTTTTTTTACAAGAGCCATCAGAATAAAAACCGATATATATTTGTGTATCCTGTGTTGTTTCTATACAACCACCGGCTACATTTTTGGTACCAGGAGTGGTGTATCTGACTGTTGGGAGCCTATAGGTCAGTTTTTTATACATATTCATTTTGAAATACGGTAGAGGTGAAGATAGGTGCCATTGAGACACAGAGTGGAGGCTGTCTTCCTTGGTGCAGTTGTCCAGTGAACAGATGTCGGCCAGGAGTAACATGGCAAGGTCCAGACTTCTGGACAAGAAAGAGAGAACACCTGAGTTCTGCTGATCCCACGTTGGTACTGTTTGATGAGACTCCTATCCAGTGACTTTCTACAAGCAAGAAAAGAAGTATAGTATACAGACATTTTGGCAACATATTGTTTGGTTTCAACATTACAGGCTTTTTGTTTTGCCCACAAGTGTACTGACACAGTTTTTTACTGAGTTGAACTGAGATAATTTGAACTTTTCAAAATGTCACAATCTGATTATGATAGTCCATTATAAAAAAATGACTGATGATGAGAATGGTGCAGGTACTAGTATGCATGATGTTTAGGGACAGATTCAAGAACTTAACAGAAAACATGATGAGAACATGGCAGCTTTCGCCAATTTGAGTAGAGAGCCTACCAGGTCTTGTTTATGTCCCAAGAGAATGTCACATTCAAACATTTAGTGATTTCAACAAAGATGGGAGACATGGTGATGAGTTAATTGATTAAGTAGACCAGGTTCTACATGCTAGAAATCAGACCACAGTGGACAAGTTAGACCTTGTACTCTCCCTCCTAAAGGGTGCAGCCTTAGAAGAGGTCAGATTACAGATGTGGAATGAATCAAAGAGACCATGTGTTCTCTTTGTGTATCCGAGAGAAGCTTTTCAAGAAAAGCGCAACATGTCTCAGTTATTACAAACATTTGTGCTTTCTCTCATGCTTTGTCTCAAATTCTGAGTTCCAAGATCAATTCATTGTGATCAAGCTTGTGAGAGACAAGCCACAGTCAACACTTATTGAAGTGTGAGATAAAGCCCTTATTTGGTCTCTTGGAGATCCTAAATCTCATGTCGCAAAATTATTCAGCAACAGAAGTGTTGTGTCTGAGACAGCAGAAGCTCAGTGTGCTGCTCTTGGTATACCTGAGGAACACCCTGCTACTTTTGAAGAAGTTTTAAAAATTGTAGCAGAACAAGGACAAGCTATAGGAGGGCTAACACAAGCTGCTATGAAACTCACTTTACAGTGCAATAAGTCAGAACCTATGGCTCATAGTAAAGCCAAGATGCAGCCAAGGTTTACAGATGATGGAAAGCCAATATGTTTCTGGTGTAATGGTGTAGGACATATTGCTAAGAGGTGTGTGAAGAACAATAAATCTTTTTAAGTAATCTTGCAGTTTCCAATTTAGGTAATCTTGCAGCCTTGCTTACTGTGAGACAGGCAGTGCAAGGGTAGTCCATAGAATCAGTCAATATCTATACTTGTCATGGCCGACTACTCCAGTGTGCTGTGGGAAAATGTCCTGTTGCTAATCTGAAGATTATTGGAGTAATGGCCTCTTCTTTGCTTGATGCAGGAAGCCAGGTCAGTACTCTTTCTGAGAATTTCTTCAGAGAACACCTGTCTGCGGAGGATGAAGTAATGCTGTCCACAGCAGGTTGGCTGAAGATCACAGCTGCCAATGGTTTAGACATACCTTACCTAGTTTATTTTGATTTGGAGGTTGAACTAGATGTGGTGGTATTCCAGTTGTCAGAGACTCACAAAACTCTTCTGCTGTACCAGCACTAATTTGCATGAAAGTCATTAGCAGATGTAGACAACTGGTTCATGCAGAGTTTGATACTAACCTAGGTGGAGAGTTGCAGTCTAATTGGAGGGAGGCATTTCAGAAGAT
This sequence comes from Moxostoma hubbsi, assembly GCA_032164185.1. NCBI lineage: Eukaryota > Metazoa > Chordata > Actinopteri > Cypriniformes > Catostomidae > Moxostoma > Moxostoma hubbsi. The sequence goes on from JAVLUX010000002.1 coordinate 16,886,610, forward strand.
GCAGAGTGCCAGCAGTCTAGAGAAGGGAAACATATTAGCTGGAAAAGACATGGTACACATACCTGCTTCATCAATTACAATGGAAATGGACAAGGAAGCAAAAGTCTGTTAAATGATGGTTCATGTGACATCCTGTTAGAACCAGTGAACACACCCTTACCTTGCAGTCTGATTGTTGTTCCCTCTCTTGTGTCTTCAGATAATAAATTTTTTCCTGTACAGGTTGTGAATATCTCCACAGAAGATATCTGGTTTCAGGTCAGGACCAGACTTGGGTCTCTGTCTCATGTCGAGAGTGTGAAGTCCAATGAGACATGTGAGGTGAGATTTCAGAGATCACTGTAAACACAAAAGACAGTCAGTAAATGGAGGACAGCTTCAAAGAGTTTCTCAACAAGCTACGCATTGGTGGTACTCCTGAACAGCAGGCAGAGCTGAGTGATTTGTTGATGAAGTACTCTGGTGTTTTTGCTTTCGAGGATAAAGACCTCGGTTTTACTGACAATGTGCAATATGAGATTCACATGGTAGATGATGTAACAGTGGCCCAGCCTTATAGGTGTGTCCCACCCACTCAGTATAGGGAAGTTAGAGAACATATCACCAAACTGTGTGCTTATGCTTCACCTATCATGCTAGTTAGGAAAACTGATGGAAAAAGTCTCAGCCTTTGTGTTGATTACAGGCAGCTGGACTCAAAAACAAAGCGAGACGTGTTTCCTCTGTCAAGGATAGAGGAAAGCTTTGATGCACTACAAGGAGCAAAGTTCTTTTATTCCATTGATTTAGCAAGTGGATATGATCCGGTTGCTGTCCACAAGTGAGACCTGCATACGACTGCATTTATGGCATTTGGGATCTTTTAGCATTCTTGGATGCCCTTTGGGGTTTGCAATGGACCATCGACATTTCAATGTCTTATGCAGACTTCTATGGTTGATCTAATTTTTCAGATCATGCTAGTGTACCTTGATGACAAACTAGTGTACTTGCCCACTTTCCCTGAGCACTTGCACTTTCTTAGGGTTCTGTAACTACATTAATTTAGTTTGTTTCTAGAATTGCCAGCCCACTCCATGATTTAGTGAACCTGTGTTAGTAAAAGCAGTTTGGCACCACAAAGAGAGAGTTTAGTGCTTTGAGGTCATCAGGATGCTAATCAGCATTTGAGCTGCTGAAGGAGAAGATTACTTATGCTCCTATGTGAGGTTAAGCAGATTTCAATCTTCCTTTCACATTTTATATTGATGTGAGCATTGAAGTCCTGGGTGCTGTCTTATACTAGCACCAGAGTGAGTGTTGGTGAGTCATAGCTTATGCTAGTAAGAGACTTCATAAAGAAGTCTCTTGCAGAAAGGAATGACATAAATTACAGTTTCATGAAACTTAATCTACTGGCCCTGAAGCTATCTCTGAAAAAATGTGTGGTTATCTGCTGGGTCCCAAGGTTGTGGTCAAATCATATAACAACCCTCTGTGCCATCTAAAAATTGCCAAGCTCCATTTAATTAAGCAAAGATGGATCGCTCAATTAGCCATCTTTGATTTTGAGGTGAAATACTGGCGAAATATGGCATCTAGATGCCGACAGCTGGGGAGCCTGCTACTGCTGAGGATGCAGAATATGATAACTGTATTGCCATCTGCAATATAATAAACAAAGTAACAGCCTTAGAGCCTGACTTAGTGATGGCTGGTGAAAAGTGCTGTAGGGTCAGACAGATTTGTGCTTTAGCGTGTGAAGTAGAGGAAGGAGTAACCCTCAATATAGTACGCATATTCTACCGTTTTATACAACAGCTGAACTGAAGGATTTTCAAATTAAAGATCCCACTCTCATTTCTTTCAGAACCTTTTGGGAACATAAACAAAAGCCCACTACTCATGAGAGATCTGGCCTATCAAAGTCTGTACTGTCACTGATAAAGCAGTGGAAGTGTGTTAGAGAGCTGGATGGGTTGTTTATCGCAATGTAAATGACCAACAATGTCAACAGCTGCTCTTACCCTCATGTCTAATAGAACAGATCCTTGAAAACGTTAATGACAGTATGGGACTTCAGGGTACTGAGTGCACACTAAACCTGTTTAGGCAACAATGCTTCTGTGTGTGCATGTATAATGATGTGGAGCAGTGGATCAAAAAGTGTCAAAGGTGTGTCTTAACCAAGATTCCACAGTCAAGGATACACCCTCCTATGAAGCCATTTTTGGCTTCAAGGCACCTTGAAGTAGTGGCAGTAGATTTTACTGTGCTTGAACCTGTCTCTGATGGCCGTGAGAACATGTTGGTTGTGACTGATTCCCAATTTACAACCAAGGATCAGAAGGAAGTTGCCACTGCCAAGATCCTTCAGAAAGAGTAGTTCATGAAATATGGTGTACCTGAACGATTGCATTCTGATCAGGGCAGACATTTTGAAAGCGACGTGATTGCTGAGCTGTGTAAAACGTATGGTGTAAAGAAAGCCCACACCACAACCTATCGGCCTCAGGGTAATACTCAGTGCGAGCACTTTAACAGAACATTCCAAGATCTATTACGTGCACTTCAGGGCTGGACTGGGAAGATTTTACATGGCAACTGGCTTAATTGTTGAGCCGGGGTGGTGTGACAAATGTTTTTTCTGCATATCGCGGCACCGTTTTGTGGTCCATTCTGCATACTGCAGCGGCTCATTGTTGCTTATCGCGGCCCATTCAGCACATTTTGCGGCTGAACCACCGGCCCGCTCGTTTCTCCTGATGGCCATTCCACCCCTGATCGGCCCAAAAGTGCGTCGGCCCACTGGGAAAATGCCCAGTATGCCAGATTGCCAGTCCAGCCCTGGTACACTTCCCTCTGAAAGGAAAAAGCGTTTCTCAGAGCACATTCCTGTGTTGGTTTTTGCTCATAATGTTACACAACATGCAACCACTGGATACTCACCACCAGTGGTGGGCTGTGCATTTAAAGTCTAGGCATTCAGTATGATTCATGCCATTAAGAAAACAGTTTGACAATGAATAAGACACCTGGGCATCATACATTATGTCAACGCTTACTAATAATACCAATTGACATTTTAAAAACATGTCCACGCATGAAGGCCAGAACTTGAAAGGACAATTAATGCTCAAGCAAAGCTAATTTTAACTGCAGCATGACTTATTCTCCTGAACAGACATTCAAAAATCATAATTTTTCATATGAATCTACCAAAGAGGTCTATAATACCTGGAAAAATCTATCTAATAATAATTGTGATTTAAATATTGCTTGCAATAAATTTCGTTTCATCAGGGTACACAGTTATGCTGCGTTCCATTCAAGTTGGATGAGGGATATTCCTATTTGATATCTCCGACCATAGATGCATTCCATTCCCCAATATTAGGAAGATGAAGTTTAAAGAAAACAAAACTGCAATGCTCCCGTTAGCTTAGCAGGGGTTTGACTCTCATTAGAGAGGTCTCCTAGCAACCCAACTTATAAACAATGCTGCTGCGCTATCATTTGTGCTTCAGGTGTACGATTATCAAAATAAATTATAATATACCATGTTTCTGCAAGCGTTTGTTAAACAAGCTTTAATATCATGTAATGTGGAAACAAACTAATTCATCGATATCACTTAATAAAGTGAATGTTTATCATTTACTTTGTATATCTCCCTGAGTGTCGACATGTTTGTGTGACATCGTGCACCTGCATCTCGGTGATATCGAAGTTGAGAATTTCTGCATGAGCCTACAATTTGTAATTCTGTCTTAAAGATGCATTTAATTGCACTTTTCCTAATTGGAAGTTGTATAATTCCTAGCTGAATGGAACGCAGCACTACTTTTCAAAACTTTATCCGACACTGAATGCTCAAGCAGCATAATTTACACTTAGAAAACTCCTGATGTTGCTATAACAATGCAAAAAGCACTTACCAATTTACTTGATGTGAAAATCAGCCCTCATTTCCTGTTTAATAAATCAATTGCACGATCATGCAGAACATCTTGTGTTTTTAAATCCATAAGGATTTTTTTCATAATTTTTATATGCAGTGTATAACAGCTGTCAGAATAAAACCTCAAAATATATTTCTGCAATCTGTGTAGCTTCTTTACAACCACCAGCACATATACATTGACGATAATGCCATTAGCAACTCAACCTTATTCTACCTCCATCCTTGTTCTTTTGTGTGCCGTTTCCTTCAAGATTTGTCTAGGTGTAATAGATGTGACACATCCATGACTAGTCTACAAGGCTGTTCCCAATACTTTTCAACCAAGCGTCAACTCTAGCTGTGCCACCGCCACATAAAGCTCAAGGACACTCTAATGCACCTCTCTCTCTCTCTGTATGAAAAGTTGAGTATAAGAAGTCTACTCCTACCCCATCTCTTCTCATGAATGCATTCTTTTTGACAGCTGCACACCGTTCACAAGAGAGTTGTACTTTCTGTAGTAATGACATATGGAAAACTGAGGCTGTTCATTTTGGTGACAGTCGAAGATTGAAGAATGACGTGAGAATACATGAGAGAACATACATTTTGGGAGTGGAAAGTTAAAAAATGGAGGCCAGTTTCAGTTATGCGTATCTGAGTCGACATGATGACACAGATGTTATGAATGCACTTTAATATGGATAAACAACAACCTTGCTGTATTAGTAATGAAAAATGGCAGTGCTAATTTTCAAACTACCCTTTTGCTGTTTGAAGATGCCATTAAAGGGAAATGATTTTCTTATACTAAGCTAATATTGGACACAAAAGATGACCAGCGGGATTTAGCCCATTCCCAGTGTACACAAAATCAGTTTTGCTTTGAGTTCATTCTTTATTTGTCTTTTTTCTTTTATATATATATATATATATATATATACTGTATATATATATATACTGTATATATATATATATATATATATATATATATATATATATATAAGAGTTGGAAATATTTTACATCAAATCTCCGCACCACTGTAATTTTTCAGTATGTTTTTGTTTGGACTCTAAAAACGGAAAACTGAACATCACAGAGAAATATGGCTGGATTCAGAGGTCTGAAAAATACTTTGAATGGCTCATTTAGTAACTCTCCCACTGGAGTACTTTCAGAAGGCTCACATATTCCCTTAACAGTGTTTTTAAATAGAAAAGAGGTAATGGAAATCTATGACTAAGAGGAGAGCTGAAAGCCGACAGCTAAATGGTTAGACTTTTTGTCTTGAGATGCTACACATGGTGTCAGTTAAACCCACAGCGATGTCTCCTGCAGTATTCCAGCCTCAATCATTTTTTTCCTATTTTCTAAGACATCTAGAGAGACACCAAGAAAGCACAACACTTGAACTGGGTTCACAGTGACCCTGCAGGAGATGTGAATTCACCAGGACTTGACATGAGAGAATAAACTTCATGTAAACCCTTACCTAGGAGGAGGTGTTCCTTGTTTGGTTTACATCTTGTGATGTAAGATCTTTGTAACTGAAGTTTGTGAGGCATGAAATTCAAACACATGGCCCTAGGGAAGGAGATAAGACTAACTAATTATTAATTTAAGAACTGCCCCTCCAACTTATTAGCCAGAGTTCTGTTACTGTAAGTTCTTTAATGACATGCTTTTCATGAAACCACTATAACTTCAAAACAATCTTACTTTAGTTACACTCCTCAGATGTTACTTTTGGTCCAAATTAGATTTAAACATCTTGTTTTGCAAGGCAGATATGCTTAAGGCTGAGTTGTTCTTTGATTCTCAAAGGAGACTTGTCTTGCATGATTTTGAGTGTAAATTTGTGGGACTATGCTTCATCACTGATTAATTAACTTTGCCACAAAGTTTATTAGGCTTGAAAATACAGGCAGATAACACTGTTGAACTAAATTTCAGGGTAACTTTTTTCATTTTGAAGAAATACTGATCCACTATGTTCCATTATCAGACATAATTAAAGAGAAACATGCATCTGGGGCCTGGGTAACTCAGCGAGTAAAGATGCTGACTGCCACCATTGGAGCCACGATTTCGAATCCTAAGCAACCAAATTGGCCCAGTTGCTAGCAAGTGTAGAGTCACATGGGGTTACCTCTTCGCGGTCACTATAACATGGTTCGCTCTCAATGGGGTGCGTGGGGAGTTGTGCATAGATGCTACGAGGAATAGTGTGAAGACTCCACATGCGCTATGTCTCCACGGTAGCACAATGAACAAACCACGTGTTAAGATGTGTGGATTAATGGTCTCTGACGCAGAGGCAACTGAGATTCGTCCTCCGCCACCTGGATTGAGGCGAGTCACTATGCCACCAAGAGGACTTATCGTGCATTAGGAATTGGGCATTCCAAATTGCAGAGGAAAAACAAAAAAGAGATACATGCATCCTCAAATAACTTATTCAGTTTCCAAATTAAATAGCAATTCCATTGTACACACTGTTGTGTTGGGGTGATGCATTTTTTTTAAGAAGCTCTTTTTTATCTTCTTTAGCCCTGCATGGTCTCTGTGTAACACTCTCTCAAAATAGCTTCCGTCGAGAACAGATGAATCGACTCTGCACCTTGAGCTTAATTAAATAATAATAAGTGTTCACTTTGTGTGCACGCTATCTGGAAGCCACGTTTGTGCTGCTGATTAGACTTATGTTATACTGCTTAATACTGCATGTCCTTCAGAAGTAGTGATTACAAGCAGAAGCTACAGGAGTGTATGACGCCTTTCAGAGATAGTATTAAACAGCTTTAAATACTGTATTTACATATTTTCTTCTAAAGTAAAAGATATTTTAGAACAATCCATTTTAGGGACTTTTCCTAGGCAGAATTTTTATCGACAACCTATAATGTACTGTTCAAAACGTTCCACAAAAGTATGCAGAGAGAAACCATGTATAACATTCTATATTTCATAGTAATTATTCTTTGCTAGGAAAAGTATGATCAGCACTATTGAGTGTAATCTGATTACAAAGTACATCAGATATATTATACTGCATAGATTAGATATATTCAACATAGTATATATATATGGTTTGAGTATTTCCTGGGATTTTCACGCACAACAGTCTCATGAGTGTAAAGAGAATGGTGCGAAAAGCAAAAATCATCTAGCGAGTGGCAGTTCTGTGGACAAAAAAGGCTTGTTCGTGATAGAGGTCAGAGGAGAATGACCAGACTGATCCAAGCTGACATGAAGGTGACAGTAACCCAAATAAACATGCGTTACAACAGTGCTGTGCAGAATAGAATTTCTGAAAGTATAACACGACGAACATTGAGGCGGATGGGCTACAGCAGCAGAAGACCCTTTCGAGTACCACTACTGTCTGCTTAGAACAGGAAACTGAGGTTGCGGTGGGCACAGGCTCACCAAAATGGACAGTAGATGATTGGAAAACCATTGCCTGGTCTGACAAATCTGGTTTTCTGCTGAGATACACAAATATTAGGCCCGCAGCCTCAATTTTCTGTTCTTGGCTGACAGAAGTAGAACCCAACGTGGTCTTCAGCTGTTGTAGCCCTTCTGCCTCAATGTTCAACATGTTGTGCATTCTGAGATGCTATTCTGCTCATTATAATAGTACAGAGGGGTTATTTGATTTGCTGTAGCCTTTCTGTCAGCTCAAACCAATCTGACCATTCTCCGATGACATCTCTCATCAACAAGGCGTTTCCGTCCGCAGAACTGCCACTCACTGGATGATTTTTGTTTTTCGCACCATTATGCGTGAACATCCCAGAAGATCAGCAGTTACAGAAATACTCAAACAAGCCAGTCTGGCACCAACAATCATGCCACGGTCGAAATCAGTGAGATCAAATTGTTCCCCATTCTGATGGTTGATGTGAACATTAACTGAAGCTCCTGACCCATATCTGCATGGCTGATTAGATATTCGCATGAATATGTAGATGTACAGGTGTACCTTATAAAGTGGCCGGTGAGTGTATATATACATATATATATATATATATATACTATATTAAATATTATACTATGTTGTAATAATCATCACCTCAAAATATATGTAATGCTATTTGATACACAAAATGCTGTACTCTGTCAAAGTCTTGTTAAGATATAATGTTTGGCTCATGTATTATTCCTCTTATGTAACAGCTAACTCAGATCTGAACGTACAGCATCAAATCCCCCAGGAGCAGCCTAGATGCAGACAGTGATGGATTTAGTAACTAATATGAATGTCAGATATCTGTGCTTCTCGCTCCTGGGTCTACACTTTCCAGTACATTAAATGGGTGGCTTTAAGGTAATGTTATACACAAGATTTACTTGATAAATGTAAAGTACTTCAATAACTAATCTAGAATATAATGGAATGAATTGATAAGCAGCACAACATCTTCTGATTTATATAATAATCCATCATAGAGAAGGTTTCATATAAAGTGGTGTTATTTTTCAACCCCCCGCAGAGATACAGAATTAGCCAGCACAGGGTGTCATTAATCAAAAGAATTACTAGTTGAGTTGTTCTGGTGGACAGTACTTGAAGTACTTCTGAATTGAAAGGTAATAACATACAAATGAAACTGTTATAAAAGTGTCTGCCAATTAAAAAATTAATAAATAAATAAATAGTGGAAACTACATGGTATGTTTTTATTCCATCCAGGCCATTTGATTTCATTGGAGAAGTTTTAAATATTACCACATACACAGTGACTTTCTATGTTCATGTTGGAATGAATTTCTCACCTCACTTTCTCTCTCTCTCTCTCTCTCTCTCTCTCTCTCTCTCTCTCTCTCTCTCTCTCTCTTACACATTGCTATCATGACTATTTAATGTCTTACATATCTATTTTAGGCACTGTACTTCCATTTAAGTCTCTGATTGATCAGGTTTCTCTTTGTAATCTGCCTAATGAAGAAAGGCATAATTATGAGCAACAGCATCAGCTATATGGTCACTATAAGCAATGGCCAGTCCGGACAACTCTGAAATATGTTCAGAGGTAATTATCTCAGCACCTGTACAAAGTGAAATATTGCATTTAAAAATACCAAAGATAATTTGAACAGACAGCTAGTGTTTTTAGTTCATTTACTGTAATTATGAAAAATTATCTCAAAGTCAAACATCGAGATACAAATCAGACACATGTGTATTGGTAATGTGAAATCCATAAAATAAAAATGTATTCAATTGCATGAAATATATTAAAATAAAAAAATACATAAAACTAACTTAACTTAAAATGTCATCCTGTCATGAACTTTACATATTAGCTGTACATATTACATATTGATTTGACATATTTAACAATTAGATATTTAAAGTAACTTTAAGATGTGTTCTTAAACCCTGTCAACTTAGTCCTATGACAATTGCTTCCTTTATTTACATGATTTTAAACTGTTCAATATTGAGCATCTCATAGCCTACACATTTCTGTAAACATATTCCATGGAGAACTATGTGCTTGCTGTCTTAAACCCATGATATCACATTTACTCATCACTTGAACACTTGAAGGGTACTGACCTCGACACTTGGTTGATAAAACATGACAAGGTTAACAATCAACAAATTAATCATTTATTAGATAACCATACCCATCCTGACATCGCAAAACATCAAGTTATCTACCGTGACAACAAAGTCAACAACAACAATGTAAGTAAAACCATGCACATGGCCAAACAATATAACCATATTATTCATGTCCCAGTGCATGCTGGGAAGACGGTAAATGGGACTGAACCACATAAGCCAATCTGAACTTTTATTACTTGCATTACTTGCATTTCTGAAAGATGCCAAGTCGAGAAAACTACAGTAATCAAGGAAATCTTTAAATGTTTTTGAGAATAGTTTACTTGATCTTGGAATATTTTTTTTATAGTGATTTGGTTCTGGAAATACACCATTTGTTATGCATATGAAAACATGTTTCATGTTACACTAAAAACAAAAACAAATGGATTTATAAAAAATTAAACTTAACTAAAAAAAAAACAGTCCTATGAATTTCTGCTATTCTACACCCTTTTTGGTACCTCAAGTAACATTTAGTCCAAATTCAGGAATTGATTTGGAATTGAATTGGCATTCTTCATTCAATTCTGAATGGTGCACAATCCTGATCCCTAAGAGACAATACTTTTCCAGGGAATTGTAACCACCAATTGAATCAGTGAATCATTTATGCGACCTATGAACTGTCAGAAAAAACCTATTCACATAAATTATTTGGTTTTCCCAGCACAACATGAGAGAAAGAGAACAGTTTAGGTGAGCGCATATGATTGATCCCAAGGCCCTATTGCAGCATTCGCAATATAATGTAACTAATGTAGCTACACTGATACTCGCTGGAAAATCCTTGTTACTGGAAAAGCTAAACTATTGTTAAAAAAGTTGAGCTACTGTCACATTACTGAACATTGAGTTAAGTTAGAAGTGTCGCTACTTTTAGTTAACACTGGTAATCACTCTATTAGCTCAACAGGCTAGGATTATAGTATATGTTACAAAATTCTTCATATGAAGTTTTTGTTGTGAATACTGCAAAATGTACAAGATGACAGCTTTGGTAGAAAAGGTAGCACCACATATATAGCTATCACACCAGGAGTTCAGCACTTTATTTTCTGGTGTTTCATTTATATTTCAGTATACATCAGCATTGCAAATGTGACAGACACTGCTCAAAAAACTTCATTGGAGATGGTGCCAAGATTCTCTGTCTCCAACTAACATGTACAGTGGGGTTTTGGCTTGATCCCTTTCCAAAACATATACAGTATACTGACAGCTGCTGCACTTTGACATACACATTTTATAGGTAGATTTGAAATGTTACGTAATCAGTATAGATAACCACTTAGATGAATAAGTCTGATGGACTATTAATAAAACAATAAAGCATTTTTTTAAATGTGATCTCTTTGTTGTTATTGGTCGAACAGGTTCCATTATATTTTTTGCCCAGTGGTGGGCTGTAAAGGCTTTATTGATGCGAACTCCAGATCTTTTGGTCTCTGGATGAAAGGAGCTCCTCCATGACTTCGGGAAAGGTTGACTGTGCCATGGCCAATGGCTCCCTGCAGTGGGCAAAACCATTCAGTCTTTAGGGGAGGTTTCTATATATATATATACTGTATATATAGATATATATATATATATATATATGTGTGTGTGTGTGTGTGTGTGTGTGTGTGTGTGTGTGTGTGTGTGTGTGTGTGTGTGGGGCGGCTGTGGCTCATGTGGTAGAGCGGGTCGGCTGCCAATCGCAGGGTTGGCAATTTGATTCTCGGCCCACACGACTCCACATGCCGAAGTGTCCTTGGGCAAGACACTGAACCCCAAGTTGCTACCAATGGCAGGGTAGTGCCTTGCATGGCAGCTCTGCCGCCATTGGTGTATGAGTGTGAGTGTGAATGTGTGTGTGAATAGGTTATTGGGACACAGTGTAAAGCGCTTTGGTAAACTCTAAGGTTAAAAAAAGTGCTATATAAGTGCAGACCATTTACCATATATATATATATATATATATATATATATATATATATAATTTTTATCCCATTCTGATGATTGATGTGAACATTAACTGAAGCTCCTGACCCGTATCTGCTTGATTTTACTGCTGTCACATGATTGCTGATTAGAGAATCGCATGAATAAATAGGTGTACAGGTGTACCTAATTAAGTGGTCAGTGAGTGTATATAATATTATATACATATACTGTATATATCTCATAGTACGTTATGTTTACATTTGGCATTTTTAGAAACTGTCATCTTTTTGCACTACTGTGTACTGGTCGGCGCTGCACTGTCTCTTACTGTCTCTAAGTACTGTCCCGTACTTTTTGGCACACGTTTGCATGTGCACTTTATATAGGTATTTTATTTAGTCTGTGTAGTCTCATGTGGTTCTGTGTTTGTCCTGTGTTGTTGTTTTTTGTAGCACCATGGTCCTGGAGGAACGTTGTCTCGTTTGGCTGTGTACTGTAATAACCTGTATATGGTTGAAACGACAATAAAAACCACTTGACTTGACTTAAACACTACAACAAAAGTAAATGTCATCACATAAGCTCTTATAACTAATATTGTTTAAATATCAAGCATTGACAGCCAATAGACAGCTTAGTAATGTCTTTTCAGAGCACCTTTGCCATGGAAAATACCATACAAAGAAATAATTTTTAAGAAAAAATGAAAAATTGTTAAGACAACTTTCTTATGGAAAAACAAACAAGAAAAAAAAAAAACGGTTTGTTCATTAATAGTGTGTGCTCACTAGTTCATTGTATATTTTTTCCAACAACCCATCACACTAAATCACTACAGACTTTTTCCATACACTTTCGAACTATTGCATAACCGTCTCATCCTCAGCCTTTGTGTGGGACTGTTTGGATTGGAAAGTGCTGATTACTTTAAGCAATGTGGGATGTGCGACTGGGTCAGTATAAGATGAGAAAGACATCTCCACCAACCACACACACACACACACACACACTTCATCAGAAACTTCATCAGAAAACTAAGAAAGTATTTTAAGAACTCAGTTGCTTTTGAAGTATTTCAAGAACTGTGGTTTGTGTTACATTGCCATTTAACTATTGCAATGCACAGTTCATATCCTTCGGAAATTGTCCAGCATGTTGTGCTCACCCTGCGGTCTGTGTGGGTCCTAATGCCCTAGTTTAGTGACAGGGACACTAGACTATACTGTAAAAAGGCACCGTCCTTCAGATGAGACCTTAAACCGAGGTCCTGACTCTCTGCGGTCATTAAAAATCCCAGGTCACTTCTCGAAAAGAGTAAATGGTCTGCACTTACATATCAATCATGGCTTCCTAATAATCCCCATCCATTAAATGGCTCGATAACTCTACTCTCTCCTCTCCATCAATAGCTGGTGTGTGGTGAGTGTGTACTGTTGCACTATGGTTGCCGTCGCATCATCCATGTGGATGCTGCACACTGGTGGTGGTTGTGGAGAGTCCCCTGTTCACTGAGTAAAGCGCTTTGAGTCTGCGGTCAGAAAAGTGCTATATAAATGTAACGTTCGTTCAATATGTCCACTTGCAATGCTGTGACAAGTTATTTTAATCTGCTGCCATTTCAACAGACAATACGTCACAAGACTAAGCGTTTCCATGACAACATGACTCACAATAACTCTTTATGCATACCTGTGCCAGCTGGGAATGCCTCACAACAGTCATTTCATGCTGTTTCTGTTGCCAAATAGCTCTCTATATAGCGCCTTTACCATTTAGATTTTCCACACCACCACCTGCATTAAATGTCCTATGGGACAAATGGGAACTAAAGAACTATAGTAGGGTTTGGAACACTTTTACTCCTATAACTCTTTCTACTCTATAAAGTCTTTAATTTATTTTTAACGGTGCAATTGATTGACTTGCATGTAATTGCTGACCATCATCAAATAATGAGTGAAAAGAATGAGTGTGGCATTGACTGTGTTGAGATGTCATGATCTCTTAGATTCAGTAAACACACAAACTCTGGCAGCGTGAGCCGCTGGTGTGCCACCTGTGGCTAGATGCCCATTTCAGAGCGAGGGAAGGCAGTGATGAAATATGTCACAGCTGCAATGTTATACTTCTGCTTACACCATACTGCAACATTACACAGTTACTGGAAAATCATCCTCACTCAAATAATTAATTAATGGACACCTACTACGCAGTTTGGCATGGATTAATCTGCATGTCTTAGTTGTGCACATAAAACAAATTGTACCTGCATATAAATATGAGAGCAATCTTTGCTCACTGTGAAATGACTGTTTCTAAGGTTTTACATTTGAAACGGTTTTATTATAAATTTCTACCTGACTTGAAACAGCTTTCTGTAGATAAGCTCAGCTTAATTGTAATGACATTCAGGCAGATTGTTCATGTTGGGCTGTAACAAAGGACTCAAGAGCAATACAGAATGACCACTTGAGAGGCTTGACAACAATTATTTAACACTGAAGCTTGTATTTTTCCAATTTGCACATTTTCTCAACCAAAAGGATAGCATGTGAAGAATCTATTACCATGTTTTTAATAGTAAAGCAGTCAGTAGCTAATGGTTTGATCAGTGGCAAAAATAATTTGTAATACTTCTCCTCATTCTACATTTGTGACCAATTTATCATGTCATATATGAAAGACAATTACAGTCAATTTAATGTATTTCTGCTTAAAGGAATATTCTGTATTCAATACAAGTTAAGCACAATCTAAAGCATTTGTTCCATAATATTGATTACCATAAACATTAATTGCAAACTTGTCCGTTCTTTTCCTTAAAAAATAAAAATAAATCTGGATTGCAGTAGGGCACTTACAATGGAAGTGAATGGGGTCAATCCATAAACATTAAAATAGCCATAAAACATAAACAATATGTGTGTTAACATGCTTTTAGTGCAATCAAATGGTTTTGTAACCTTTTCTGTTTAAAGTTATATCCAATTTTGCAACTTCATTGCCATGATGATATATATATATATATATATATATATATATATATATATATATATACACTCACCTAAAGGATTATGAGGAACACCTGTTCAATTTCTCATTAATGCAATTATCTAATCAACCAATCAAATGGCAGTTGCTTCAGTGCATTTAGGGGTGTGGTCCTGGTCAAGACAATCTCCTGAACTCCAAACTGAATGTCAGAATGGGAAAGAAAGGTGATTTAAGCAATTTTGAGCATGGCATGGTTGTTGGTGCCAGACGGGCCGGTCTGAGTATTTCACAATCTGCTCAGTTACTGGGATTTTCATGCACAACCATTTCTAGGGTTTACAATGAATGGTGTGAAAAGGGAAAAACATCCAGTATGCGGCAGTCCTGTGGGCGAAAATGCCTTGTTGATGCTAGAGGTCAGAGGAGAATGGGCCAACTGATTCAAGCTGATAGAAGAGCAACTTTGACTGAAATAACCACTCGTTACAACCAAGGTATGCAGCAAAGCATTTGTGAAGCCACAACACGCACAACCTTGAGGCGGATGGGCTACAACAGCAGAAGACCCCACCGGGTACCACTCATCTCCACTACAAATAGGAAAAAGAGGCTACAATTTGCAAGAGCTCACCAAAATTGGACAGTTGAAGACTGGAAAAATGTTGCCTGGTCTGATGAGTCTCGATTTCTGTTGAGACATTCAGATGGTAGAGTCAGAATTTGGCGTAAACAGAATGAGAACATGGATCCATCATGCCTTGTTACCACTGTGCAGGCTGGTGGTGGTGGTGTAATGTGTGGGGGATGTTTTCTTGGCACACTTTAGGCCCCTTAGTGCCAATTAGCCATCGTTTAAATGCCACGGCCTACCTGAGCATTGTTTCTGACCATGTCCATCCCTTTATGGCCACCATGTACCCATCCTCTGATGACTACTTCCAGCAGGATAATGCACCATGTCACAAAGCTCGAATCATTTCAAACTGGTTTCTTGAACATGACAATGAGTTCACTGTACTAAAATGGCCCCCACAGTCACCAGATCTCAACCCAATAGAGCATCTTTGGGATGTGGTGGAACGGGAGCTTCGTGCCCTGGATGTGCATCCCACAAATCTCCATCAACTGCAAGATGCTATCCTATCAATATGGGCCAACATTTCTAAAGAATGCTTTCAGCACCTTGTTGAATCAATGCCACGTAGAATTAAGGCAGTTCTGAAGGCGAAAGGGGGTCAAACACAGTATTAGTATGGTGTTCCTAATAATCCTTTAGGTGAGTGTATATATATTTAAAGAAAGAAGAAACTTACAGATTTTAAGCTTCACATTTCTGCCTTTATACCCTCCAGAAATTGGCCATTTGACATATGAAATGGTCACTTCCATTGTAAGTGCCTCACTGCAACATTGATTTTTGCTTATTTTAAAGAAAAGAAGAGACAAGTCTAAATCAATATTTGTGGTTATCAACATTATGCCACAAATGCTGTCAACTGAGCTGAACTTGTATTTAACCCAGAATATTACCTTAAATTCATCCCTGTTTAGTGAGCTCCTTCTGTCATATTAATTTAATTAAAATAATTAATTATATTTAATGTGCTTGTTACCTACAGTATGTAGATTCAACCCCTTGTAATCACATTAATATAATAACGTTCAATTGACTTGTATTCTGGAAATTTATGTTGGTACAAATCTCCCCCAAGGGGTTTCTCTCTATGCTGAGAGAAGCCTTCAAACCAGATCAATATAGACCCATGAGAAATTCATAAGATATGTCTGCAGTTCAAAGCAGGGACTCAAAGATTATGATGAGTAAATGGATGTGTGCATGAGCTGATCTTGTGAAGTATATTTACTTGATATTAATCTAAGCACAAAGGCTAAAATATTGTCTGTTTCTTATGACCTTGCTTGGTTAGAGCTCTAGAGGAAGGAATTCAATTTATACCAGAACCTCCTCTGGGTTTTAATACATTCTGAGAAGTCATTGGGGATTGCTGATATGAAGTGAAGCTACTGTGACTATAAGGTAGTGACTCTAAAATGCACTTAGCCTACTCCCTCTAGGCCTCATACAGGTGCTACAGTTCTCTTGTATGTGCTCATACAGTGCACAGGCATATTACATCATGCCAAATAATGTTTATCTCAAGAAGTGACCCAGCTTCAGTTGCAATATGATTTTACAGTGATACATTTATACTGTAAATGTTAAAGGAACTTTCCAGGATTATGTGGCATTATAATGGTTAACACAAAAAAAAAATATATTGAAAAAAACAACAACAAAAAACAAATTGGTGGTAATCAATATTATGCCATAAATACTGTTGATTGATTTTAACTTGTATTGAACTATATGAATGTATGACATGTACTAAGTTTGAATATATATATATATATATATATATTTTTTTTTTTTTTTTTTTAATATTGTATTTACAGAGAAGGCTTAATGTGTAATCTTTCCTGTCATTCTAGAATTCCCATTTGTAGTTCTAAAAGAGGTTTTGATGACAAGAATGGATGGATGGATGGATGGATGGATGGATGGATAGATAGATAGATAGATAGATAGATAGATAGATAGATAGATAGATAGATAGATAGATAGATAGATAGATAGATAGATAGATAGATAGATAGATAGATAGATAGATAGATAGATAGATAGATAGATAGATAGATAGATAGATAGATAGATCATACCATTTCCGAGGCTCTGATTCCAGAGATAGACACAGGTGGGATAATGAGCCTTTATCATGCTGATAGCCTTACAATAGAGGAGACACCCACGGTGTGCTTGTCCCCAGAAGTGCAGCTGGCGCTGCTTCTTAGCTATTGTCTACCTTCTTTTTGATGTGCCATTTTTAAAGAGCTGATAGTGAGCCCTGGTTCTGACTCACGTGCTCCCAGGGGAAGCCCTTCACTGATGAACAGGCACAGTGATGACCCTTCATTAAAGCCTTCTTGTTTGCTCGTAGTCACCAAGTCATTCATTTGTAAGAGTATTACGTTGTCACTCTAAATAAAGCTGCGCTATACAGAATAGGCATGATCAACAGATTTGTCTAGAATATTTTAAGATGTGTTCATGTATAACACACAAACCATTTCACTAAGTGCCAGTCTTAAAAATATATATTTTTTTATCAGCATGTTAGGTTGCATTAAGAATCTTTGACATATCTAGAACCCATTGCACAAAAGGTTCTTTCAAGTGAAAACAAGGTTCCCTAATTCCTTCAAAAATATATACATATTTTAGAACCATTCACTGCAAGTTTATTTGGGGATCCAAAAATTGTTTTTCTACCAAATCAAATCCTTTTATTGTCACTCATCCATATACACAAGTGCAACAGTGGGTGAACATCTTGGGTGTGGTTCCAAGCAACATATCAGTATGACAATTACAATAAACATCTGATTTACACATAACCCCCCATATAATCAGTGGAAATAAATAGGAAGTGTTGTGTTGACATTCAGCTGTCGGCTGATAGTCAATTGCCAGTATGTTAGTTAGAGAAGTACAAAATGTGAGTCCAGACTTAGGCTAATAAAGTGCAGTGCTGACGTATGTATCGTGATCGATCAAGAGTTCAAATGTTTGATTGCTTGGGGAAAGAAGCTGTCATGAAGTCAACTAGTGTGGGTTCTGCTGCTGTAATACCACCTGCTTGATGGAAGCAGTGAGAGCATCCCATGGCTCGAGCTTTTGCACTATGGCATTCTATGGCATTTAAAACAAAACAAAACAAAAAAACTTTTTGTAAACTTTATTTTTGCTACTTTTTATTCATTGCATACAACCTGAATTTAAAATATTTTACGACTACATGTTTTGCATCCAGTAAAAATTATTAAAGCTCAAGCCATTAGACCACTGATTCCTCTTCACACCCGTTTCTGTTTGCAGAAGCATCATTTGTATATATATATATATATATATATATATATATATATATATATATATATATATATATATAGTTCATAGTTATTTGTGCTATGAAGAACTAGCTTTTTTGTGTGTTACGAAATGTAGATTTTTCTTGTTTTAAACAAGCAATTGTTTTGAATATACTGACAAAACATACTTGAAAATATGCTTCATGTGGTAACATTAAAATGAACTGGTTTTATTCAGGTCAACAAAATATTATTTAATATGAATCAACCTGAATATAACTACTTTTATGGGTTACATCGGCTGAAATAGCATCACTTTTAGATAAGATAACAAGACAAGATTACGACTGGTATATATCACCAT
Organism: Moxostoma hubbsi; assembly: GCA_032164185.1. Lineage (NCBI taxonomy): Eukaryota > Metazoa > Chordata > Actinopteri > Cypriniformes > Catostomidae > Moxostoma > Moxostoma hubbsi. The sequence continues at coordinate 16,905,358 of JAVLUX010000002.1, forward strand.
TTTTACAGAACAGCCTCCCACAGTCGCTGTCCTTGTGCGCATGATCCAAGAACAAAGCAGCAGTGAGCGTGATCGAGTCCCTGAGCTCCAGCAGCACGAGCGTTGCGAAGCGCAGGACTGAGCGACTCTAGATGAATAATGGAAATTGCATGGATTTTATTCTGCCATAAAAGTGCAATGTGTGTTCATTCAAAACAATTGTAATTGTTTTGTTACTGTTCTAAAAGGGGAAATGTGCAGGCGCGAAAAGAGGACGCGATTGTGTTTCAGCACTCTGGACAGCGCACGCAAGTTGCTCCTGCTGCGACTTACTACTGGAGTTACATTGCCTATTGAACACCATGTTTAACAAATGAAGAATCATGCTGCTGATAATATTTTGACCATCAACCAGGGCAAATACACCGCAAGTGGACTTTTGAAGAGAGAAATGGACTTTGCGGAAATTCTGCTGGCTTCGTTCATCTTTGTAGTCGCGATTGTTTCTTTGTTGTCGAACTTACTGGTGTTGCTATGCTTCATTCACAGCAGCGAAATACGCCGACAGGTGCCAGGGGTGTTCACCATGAACTTGTCGTTCTGCAACATACTGATTTCCGTCCTGAACATGCCGTTCACTTTAGTGGGGATCGTGAAACACCAGCAGCCTTTTGGGGACTGCCTCTGTCGCGCGGTCAGCTTTCTGGAGACCTTTCTGACTGCCAACAGCATGCTGAGCATGGCAGCCCTCAGCATAGACCGCTGGATCGCAGTGGTGTTCCCGCTGAGTTACTCCAGCAAAATGCGCTACCGGGACGCGCTGGTCATGGTGTGTTACGCGTGGCTTCATTCGCTCACGTTCTCCCTCATCCCACTGCTTTACTCCTGGTTTGACTACAATCCCATTTACGCATCCTGCACGTTGCATTTGAACGAGGAGAGTGCGCGGATTAAGTTCACTGTGTTCACCATTGTCTTTCATGCCACCAGCTTCATGCTCTCGCTCATGATTTTGTGTGTTACATACTTAAAGGTGTTAAAAGTTGCACGATTTCACTGCAAGAGGATTGACATTATAACCATGCAGACCCTCTTCTTACTGGTAGATATTCACCCAAGGTATTTATGCCGATTCATTCCTATTTCTCATCCTCACTTTAATATAGTAAGCGTCAAATATTAGAACAGGGCTGTTTGCGCAAGGTTTGCCCATCTCATTGACATTTTGCAACACTGCTTTGTATCGTAGTGTTAAGCAGCGCTGTCTTGCAGAACAAAAGAGGAGGAAACAGCGCGCCACTAAGAAAATCAGCATTTTCATTGGGTCTTTCATCATCTGTTTCGCCCCTAATGTCATTACAAGGTATGTGCTAATTTCACCATAACATTGCGCATTTGTACAAACACTATGACACTATGGGACCATTACGGTAAAACAGGATTAAAAAAAAAAAACAAAAAAAAAACAGGCGAAGATACTTAAGACATAACAAACGCAAAGCATTCCGCATACTAGCTTTGTTTATTATTATGTACTTCAATAGCTTGCTTGTTGATTTTTTTAACTATTAAAACGTAAAATAATAATAATTATTATTATTATTATTATAAATAAGTACCTCGAAATGGCGTCATTTAATTGAGTCGTGAGATGACGCTTACAAGACAAAAAAAATAAATAAGTCTGTTACTAAGAATAGCTCTTGTGCGCCAGAGGTGACAGGACACATAAACACTTCCCGTTTTTCTAAGATGATTGGCTCATGATTTTGTAAGAAGGCTCACCTGATCTGAAAAAAAATTAAGAATTTAATCTCCCCATTTTCTGTAACACATACTCTCTTTAGAGTGTAATATGACCACATATCATCAAGTCATATCACTTATTACATTATAAGAAAGACCACAATCAGTTTTGGCATGTTTATTGCATGCAAACAACAAATTTGCTGCTAATGCAATGATGGTACATTTATATTGAATTTAGTTTTTGTGTGATTTAGTCTGCACTGTAAGAAAGTGGTAACCTGCCATTGTTATCTCAAGGATCTACAGTATTTCTACTTTCAATTTAAAAACCCATTACAATATATGTGTATATATTGTTTTTTTTTTGTTTGTTTGATTATTTTTTTTTTCATTGGTGTAACCTAATTTGTCAGGAATTTTTGACCTAAATAAAACCAGTTAATTCAAATGTTACCACATGAAGCAATTTTTTTTAGGTCACCTGACAAAAATGTTTACAGTGTGAATAAATTGTGTTGTTATTGTACTTTTCTCTGTTTCCAAGGCTGGCTGAGCTGCTTCCCTTTGTAGTCATCAACCGACATTGGGGTATTGTCAGCAAGTGTTTAACATACAGCAAGGCAGCTTCAGATCCGTTTGCCTACTCCCTCTTGCGCCAGCAGTACAAGAAGGTTTTGGTAACCGTGGCCAACCGTCTGCTGAAGCGTGATTTATACCCTTCCTCTGGACACAGCAGCTCGATGGACACAGAGAATGACTACAGTCTTCAAAGAATCAGCTAATGAAGCACAAAATGAGACACAAACTGAAAAATCCCAATGCCTTGTGTGTGTGCGTGTGTGTGTGTGTGTGTGTGTGTGTGGGAGGGTTTGGGTGGTTTATGAGGGCATTTTTTAGGTTACAAACTGGTAATTAAAGGGTATTATGCTATAAATGTGGTTTATGAGGACATTTCTAGTGTCAAATTAAATCGCTTAAAAAACATACTGAACCATTTTTTAGGTGTGTGTGAGTGTAAAATGTAAAAAATGTTTTTTTGTGAGGGTTAGGGGATAAATGGTATAGTTTGTACAGTATAAAGGATAGCCGCACTAACACGCGCGCATATGTGTGTGTGTGTAAATTTAGGATTGAATGAGTTTGTATGTGAGAGAGAGAGACTGATAAAGAGAGAGTGATAGTGTGGTCACAGCTGGTGATGTTAACAGTGATGATGACCCACTCTAATTTAACCCAGACTGTGTTGTGATGAAAAAGGACACCAGCAAAGTACAGAGCATAAATATACTATATTCATACTGTATATAAAGAAAAACTCACTACTTTTGGTGCTGCGGGGTAACTTTACACCGCATCTTGGTTTGACATCATGGCATATTTTATGCTGCATACACTTTTGGTCTAATGTGCCCCCCAGCTAAAACTTTTCAATCAAGAAGAGTTTGTTATAAAAGTGTATTATATTATGTGAATTTTCTCATTGGACTGAGGCTTTGCAAACCTACAAAATGCCATTTGTATCAGTTTACCTCAAGTTAGACAAATGTCTATTTTTTGACTGAAGTATCTAAGGTTGTTGTTAGAGCGGACTCTCTTGTTAAAAGACTTTTCACTCACAAGCCTACTGACCACTGGACAGTAATGCACTTTGTTTATCTTAGTATTTGATATTAGCGTCAGAACAGCCAAAGTTGAATATATCTACTGAACTTTTATTGTAACTGAATGTACAAGATTCTTGTAACAGCTGTTCATAGTGCAAGTGCATAGTTCTGTTTGGTGGGTTGTTGCGAGTTGTTTTTGAAGGTGACTTTGTTAGACTTTTGATGTAGCTACTTTGCACAGCACAAGAAATGTATAGTGTATTTGTTTATTTAAAATGATCTCAGTTTAGCAGTTGTGAGGTTTATGGCGTACCAGAGTTCAAACTAATGAAGTGCTTTATTCAGCTGTATTAGTGCCAGATTTATATACATTTGTTGAATTTACTGTTTTGTGAAAATAGTGCAATAAAGATTAATATATATATATATATATATATATATATATATATATATATATATATATATATATATATATATTAAGTCGTGAAATTAGTAAACATGAGATGTAAGCTGCTTAATAGATGATGCACTGAATCGACTCTATATCATTTCAATAATTTATTGTTTCCTTCTGAAGCTTCATAGATATTTATAGATAGATTCTGTGAACTCTTTGGAATTACTTTGAGATATACAAAGTAATAAGTGATAAATGCTTCCTAAACTTTCTTTAGATCTTCTTGATCTTCTAACCATAAAGAAAAATAATTAGAAAATGTGAGTCAAATGTATTTCGGGTTCAATACAAGTATGATCAGCCGTCAGTATTTGTGGAATAACGTTTATTACCAAATAATAATTATTATTATTATTAGAATGATAATAATAAATAAATGATCGTCCCTTGTTTATTTACAAAAGTAAAGATTGCAATTAGGCACTTACAGTGGAAGTGAATTGGGCCAGTACGTAAACATTCAAATACACAGTTTCAAAGTATAGCCACAAGACATAAACATTTCACGTGTCAACATGATTTTAGTGAGATAAATTTGCTCATTAACCGTATCTGTTTGAATTCCAACATTTTAACTTTGTTGTCATGATGACGCAACACTGGTAAACACAGTAAATCTCTGGTTTCATCACACTAAAATCATGTAGACGCATATAATGTTTATGTCTTGTTGCTGTACTTTTGAAACAATGTGTTTTTAAATGTTTATGGACTGGCCCCATTCACTTCCATTGTACCTTATCGTAACCACAATTTGTACTTTTATTTTATTTAAAGAGGAAAAAATATGTTTTTATTTTTTTGTGGTTATCGACTTCATGTCACAAATGTTGTCAATTGTATAATTTTGACATCTTGTGGCTATACTTTTCAAACAGTAAGCTTTTTCATGTTGGATTGGCCCCATTCACTTCCATTATAACTTACTGCATTTTATGCCTAATTTTGTAATTTTTTAAAAGAGGGACAAGGGGTCTGCGTAGCTCAGCGAGTATTGACGCTAACTACGACCCCTGGAGTCATGAGTTCGAATCCAGGGCGTGCTGAGTGACTCCAGCCAGGTCTCCTAAGCAACTAAATTGGCTTGGTTGCTAGGGAGGGTAGAGTCACATGGAGTAACCTCCTCCTCATGGGGCACATGTTAAGTTGTGCGTGGATCGCGGAGAGTAGCATGAGCCTCCACATGCTGTGAGAGTCCGCAGTGTCATGCACAGCGAGCCACGTGATAAAATGTGCAGATAGTCTCAGAAGTGGAGGCAAATGTGACTTGTCCTCCACCACCCGGATTGAGGTGAGTAACCGGGCCACAACAAGGACCTACTAAGTAGTGGGAATTGGGCATTCCAAAATTGGGGAGAAAAGGGGATACATTTATGTATGTATTTTTTTTAAAGAAGGACAACCTTTTTGTGGTGATCAACATAATGCCACAAATGCTGTCAATTGACCTTAACTTGTTTTGAACCCCAAATATTACTTTAAGAAGTATCAAGAAAAAACTTTTGTTCAAAAGTCAGTGGGCTCTCAGATGAACCCTCGGACAAGTGAACAGTGATTTGAAGGTTTTAATGATTGTCTTCAGACATCCCCTGGGACATCTTAAGCACTGGAGTGGACATTGGAAATAAAGTGCCGTTTACAATCTCCTGTAGGTTACACCAAGGGTAGTTAAAAACGTATGTTTCAGCGCCATGAATGAGGCCCAACATCTTCAGCCATCACATCGTTTCGTCTTGAAGTTTTCTGCACACATGCAATTGTTTTCGACATTTTTTCCTTTTTTTTTTTTCCTTTTTTTACTTGGGTGTACAAAAGTTTTCCCTTCATAATTGATTAGGTGACAAAACAAAGCGCACCTGAGAAACTTTGCAGAACGTTTCAGGTCCATTTAAAGGGGCCGTCCCAAGAGAGCTTCATCCCAGTCTGGAAAACAAAAGGAGAGAAATTAAATCAGTTCTTACACTGAGGGTGTTTGTGACTCCTTGTGAACCTGGCAACTATTTTCAGGGTGAGCAGTTGCTTTCAATCATGCCTTTTACACCTAGAGCATAGAAAATATATCTCGTTTTGTAACCTAATACAACATTATACAAACAAATACAACTACAACAGTATAAGGTTGCGTTTAACATTCTTCTGTCAGTAATATTTTGCTAATTTTAATTAGTTAAATTTACATGTAATGTTTTTTTTAAAAGGAGTTGTTTAAAAACACGTCGTCAATACTTACAGGCAAATGTTACAATAGTCGATTTGTAGCGCCATCAAGTGTTGCATAAGTGCTATTTTACAATAATGCACTGTTTAATACCATAGGTCCATGCAAGGTTCCAGTTGAGGAGAAAAACGTGTGTCACGAATCACGATTCTTGTTTTGTTGAAATCAAGTGCACATACAATGATCATACAGTTGATTGCAAACGTTTGCATAAACCTGTATAGATATGCAAGGGATAAAATATCATTGTTTATTTTGTAGGCTACTGTCCTTCAGTAGCTACATAACACATATTGGTAACACTTCACAAAAAGTCTCCATTTGTTAAAATTAGTAACAATATTAGTTAACATGAACTCTCAATGAATAATACTTTTACAGCATTTATTAATCTCGGTTAATTCCAAATTCAAATCAAAATATTTGTTAACATTAATCATTGCACTATGAAATAACATGCATTAACTATGAACAATTGTATTTTTATTAACTAACATTAACAAATATTAATTAGTGCTGTAAAAATATATTGTTGATGATACCTAATGCATTAGTAATGTTAATGAATGTAATCTTACTGTAAATATTTATTACATATATCCCACATGAAAACATTAACAATTTACTCAAATCATCCTGTTCAAAAGTTTACAACCCCTTGGTTCTTAATAGTCTGTTTTGCCTTCTTAAACTTCAAATGAATGTTTTTCACCTTTTGTAATAGCAGTGTATGAGTCCTTTAATTGTCTTAAGTGTCAAAGCTGGATGTCAACCTCATATGGCTACTTTTGGGAAGAACTTAGATGTGCAGAATATGCTGGAATACCAAAGATCGTGCAGCGCCTGAAGATTTCTTTTTAAAGGGACAGTTCACCCAAAAATGAAAATTCTCTTATCATTTACTCACCTTCAGGCCATCCCAGATGTTTATGACTTTCTTTCTTCAGCAGAACGCATACGAAGATTATTAGTGAATGCAAGTTGCAAGATGCAAGTAAATGGTGATCAGAACTTTGTAGCTCCAAATATCACATAATAGCAACATGAAAGTAATCCATACGACTCCATTGTTTAAATCCATATCCTCAGAAACAATATAATAGGTGTGAGTGAGAAAGAGAAAAATTTACTCTAAATGAGTACTAAATAGGCATCACATGTGACTTTCAGATGTAAAAGTGAAAGTGGAGATTTAGAATGAAAACGGACTTAAATATTGATCTGTTTCTCACCCACATCTATTATATTGTTTCTGAAGATATGTATTTAACTACTGGAGTCTCATGGGTTACTTCTATGTTTCCTTTTTGTGATTTTTGGCCACCATTCATTTGCATGTAAGGAACTTCAAAGCTGAGATATTTTTCTTAAAAATCTTAATTTGTGTTCTGCAGAAGAAAGAAAGTCATACACATCAGGAATGGCATGAGGTTGAGTAAATGATGAGAGAATTTTCAGTTTGGGTGAACTGTCCCTTTAATTGTGTGTATTCTTTTGACACATTTTAAAAACTAATATTTTAACAAAATTTTATTTTTTAGATTTTCATAGTGCCAAAAGTGTCAAAAGTTGAAGAAACACCCATTAATTTACATTTGAGAAGTATTATTAAAGAAATGTAGCACAATGTTGTGGGTGATGATGTGTGTGAACACAATCATAAATTCTAACTAAGTGGCACAATCTTTTTTTTAAAGCCTTTGTTCAAAGACTTGTTTAAATTTTGACTCATGCTGTCTTTTCCTTTGACAGCAGACTATGCCACTGATTCCCAAAGCAAACCAAAACACTCACACAGCCTGTAGTCTTTTTTTTAATTATTCCCATACCGTAATATTTTCTAGACACAGTTTGAACCAATAAAGCTTTATTCTTCATCTTTGATCTTTTGGTAATTTGTCTGTGGCAACTGAGGCTACAGCAAACATGTTTCCAGCCTCAGGCGATTAGGAAGCATGACATTTCTTAGAAGTAGAGAAAATGTTTGCTTTGGGATTGCAGATATTCTGCAGCCTTTAGTTTAGTGTGATTACAGTAGAATAATTAGTTGTCTTTGTCTAGGAGAGGTCTAACAAATAAGAGGCTTTATTGTATTTGATTTGTATTACTTGGTTATTTCCTTAGAGGATATATTGCAGCCTTTTGATGCGAGTACTTTGTTGTTAGTTCTTATTTGGTTATAGTCATATAACTGACTTCCCATTTTAATAGCAATATCACTCCAATTTAATATTCTGAAAACAGCAGTTCGCTGTGCCCACATCTCCAAAAAAATACAGCACTGGTAAAAGTGTTAAAGGAAAAAAATCTGCTTGTGATTTGGTTTTCAAGCAACCTTTGAGAACATTAGCTATTTGAGTAACATCTATTACAGCATTACCCCCCCCCCAAAAAAAAATTGTCATTATTTATTCACTTCAAGTCATCTTTTATGAAAAATTAGATGTGGGTGGTAACTTAGGCTAACATTTTGCCTTTTGTGTTCCATGGAATAAAGAAAGTCATGAGAGTGAGTACGTGATATGACAGAACTTTCCTTTTTGGTTAGTAAATTCCTGGGAATTCTTCCACAGTCTAATTCATAGCACTGAAGCTGAACATGAGATAAACACACTGTTTATACAGTTTCAGGCAACAAGTAATTGCATTTACCATAAAGATTAAACCAATTTCCTTTAACTTTCTTTCTTAAAGAGAATAAGTTCTATAAACTATCCAAAAGTTTACTGACAAATGGTGACATGGATTTTTCTGCCATTTCATTTCAAGAGTCCATGGGCAGAGAGTTGCTGATCTATCTTGCCCAGTAATTGTGCTCAGAATACCTGCTTGGCAACAGTCAGATCCAGACTCTTATCAACACCTCTCGCATTCACATACTTCCATCCATGAACCCTGATGGGTACAAGCTGGCCTCTGCTGCGTTGCAGGGTGGAAGTGACTCTGATTATGATGAGGTTAAGACAGCTGAGATGTGGGAAGTGTTGACGTTATTCTCATTCTGAAAAAGGAACATCATAAATATGTTCATTGAAGTTTAGTTTATACAAAGCATTTTGCATTTCCAGATGTTTTGCAGTTTATTTACTTGTGCATTCACCAACTAAGCATATTCATGTACTTGCATTGTTATTTATGTTGTTAACATATTTTTATACATTCTTTTTATTAGCTTTTTATTGATTTTAAACAATTTTTAAATGAAACTTTTATTTATTTATATATTTATTATTATTTAAATCAGAAGGGAGGTTGTGCTGGCTGTCTGGTGCAGTCAAAACAACCTGTAGCAGAACATGTTCAAAACAGTGGAGCTGATTGTGGACTTTAGGAGGAACACCCCAACATTGACCCCACTCACCATTCTGAACAGCATTGTGGGAGTAGCGGAGTCATTCAGGTTCCTGGGCACTACCATCTCACAGGACCTGAAGTGGGAGATCCACATAGACTGTGAAAAAGGCCCAGCAGAGGTTGTACCTCCTTCCCCAGTTGAGGAAGTTCAACCTGCCAAAGGTGCTGCTGATACAGTTCTACTCAGCAGTCATCGAGTCTGTCCTCTGCACTTCTATAACTGTCAAGAGATTGTGGTTTAGTGCAGCTATGAAATCGGCATCAGAAAACTACAAAGGATAGTTCGGACTCCTGAGATTATTGCTGAGAAAGCTGAGCGGATTATTGGTTGCCCCTTGCCCTCCCTTCAAGAACTGTACACTTACAGAGTGAGGAAAAGGGCTGGTAAAATCACTCTGGACCCCACTCACCAAGCCCAATAACTTCATGAACTGTTGCCTTCTGGCCGACGGTACAGACAGGGTTAGGGAGTAACAGAGAACATGTAACAGGATTACATATTTAAAATACAAAATATAAGTAACTGTTTTCCACTACAGTTTTCCTGACTGCAGATCACTGAGCACCAGAACCGTCAGACACAGGAACAGTTTTTTCCCTCAGGCTATCCATCTCATGAACAGTTAAAACTGTCCAATTGAGCAATAATTATGTGCAATACACAGCTTAGTCTATTTATATTTATCCAACATTCCCTACCTCTTCTGTTATTACGTTCCCTTGCACTATCTATATATAACAGATGTGTGTATATATATATATATATATATATATATATATAGTCTTATTGCATATTTCTATATACACACACTTATATTTTCTATTTGCTTTTTGTTTTCATTATCTCCATCTTGTTGTATTGTTTGTGCACTGGAAGCTTCTGTCGCAAAGGCAAATGTCTTGTATGTGTAAGCATACTTGGCAATAAAACTCATTCTGATTTCTAATTTTCATGCATATTTAGAAGACTTTGAATTACCATTGTGCATGAAACGTGCTATAAATTTAACTTAAAGGAATATTCCCTCCAAGGCAGGAGAGAGAATCCAAATATGCAGGTTAATCCACAAAGAAGTTTCATACAAAACTAAATCTGGCAAACAATCCCCAATAACAAAACAGTCAGACAGTCAGGCGAAGCAGGCATACAGAGCCTCATGGTCAGAACAGATGCCGCCCCAGTAACAGTGGAACCAGAGGATTCTGCTGTCGAGCAAGCTTAACTTGCACTGAATATTCCTTTAACTTAAATTCCCTGCCATTCCTTGCCTTTTATTACAATTTAAAATAAGTTTGGTATATATACAGTATATTTTTAACAGCCTTTTCACTTCAAAAATGTTGACTACACAGGGTGCCAGACCCAGCGTGGATTTCATTGGACAAAACCAATGCAAACAATACAGACCTCAACAGGAACTTCCCAGACCTCACTTCCATTGTCTACAACCAACGCAGAAACAAATGACACCGTACTGACCACATTCCCATCCCCAACTCTTATTGGTTTGGTAAGGTAGAAGTTCACATTGATGTTATTATAATTTTGCTAAAGTATGACAGTAACAAGTAAACTTATCTAACAAGAATATGCATGGTCATTTGTGGTTTGCACAGGTTGCTCCAGAAACATATGGTGGTCTCCTATCCATATGACCTTTCAAAACACCCACTAGAAAAGAACATAGTCTCTCCTACTCCAGATGAGCTGGACAGTGCTTTTAATTTGTAATCATATCATCTCAACTGTGCAGGTATGACTTAATAACACTGAACAATACAGTATATTCATCTCTATTCTTAATCTTTATTGTGCACTATAAATAAAATATCTTACATAATATTTGTTAAAGAGCTAAAGAACTGGCAACAATTCATTGTACATATGGCATGTATACCCTGCCAATATACTGCACACCGTGTCTATATTTCTTCCCTTGGCTCCAACACTCCTAATGTTTTGCCATCCAAAACACGAAAACAACACTTGTTTTAATGTATAATTTCACTTGCAGGTGTTTAAGAAGTTAGCCAGAACATGTAAGCAGATGCTCATGCCATCAAGTCAAACAAAGACGTGGGCAGGTGTGGAGGAATGCATGAAGGTAAAGGTGGCATAGTGAATGGGACTGAATGGTATAGGATTGCAGGAGGTACGTTTAGATGAGTTTAAACCTGCCATTTGTAATAAAGGCATAGCTCACCCAAAAAATGACATTTCATTCATTTACTCACCGTCATGAGTGTGTTCCAAATACATATTACTTTCTTTTTCTCAATGGAACATAAAACAAAATGTTTGGCAGAATGTAGGCCTTAGTCACCATCCGCTTTCATTGCATCTTTGTTCTGTACAATGAAAGCGGAAGGTGACTGAGATTGAACACTCTACACAACATTTTTGATTTTTGCATGACAATAGTTATTGTTTCACTGTCTGTATTATGTTGGTGAGAACTTTGAAAGTATTTTTGAATGTTCATGATATCCTTTTTGTCTCTTGGGCAGGAATGACAGATTTCAGCTATCTCCACACAAACTGCTTTGAGATCACAGTAGAGTTTGGCTGTGATACATTTCCTGCCGAGGAGGACCTTTACACTGGCTGGCAAGAAAATATAGAGGCTCTTTTGAGCATTATGGAGGTGGCGAGATCATTTTCTTTAGGATTAAAGAGAGAGCACATGCTAATTGTGAGACGCTTGGTTCCTCAAGCCTTTTGCAATGCATAAACATTTCATGCCTTCTGTGTGACGTTTATTGATTTTCTCCTTCAATGTGAAAAGGAAATTAACAAACGAGGAATAAATCTATTTATGCCAGTGACAGCCAGACTGAAGTGTAAATGATACACTACAAAGTGATAGTTTGTCTTACAGGTGCATCAAGGGATTAAAGGTATTGTGAAAGATGAAGCTGGGAACGGGATCAAAGGAGCTACTGTATCCATCATGGGGATAAGGCATGTCATCAAAACAGGTGTGCCAGTCAAGATTTTTGTTTCAGGTTCCACATGTAGAAACACACTAAACCAACTGGTAATTCAATATATTTATAGTTTATTATTCTTACTATAAAAAAATATCATTCATTTTCAAAATAATTGTAATTAATTGTGAAGAAAATTACTTTATATTATAAAGCCTATTGTTATCATCACTGCTGTTGTTTTAAAGTAAATAAACTATAATGTAAATACGGCATATTTGAATTAGGCAGCTGAAAATGGAGATTATTGGAGACTTATGACACCTGGCATCCACATTCTGACACCATGAAGAGGGTCCACATCCCGGCTCACATGCAGAGAGTCGGACATATAGATTTTGTGCTCAAAAGGGCTCCACTTGAGCCGGACAATGACGCAAATGTTGATGCCTATGCACACTTTACACCCTTTGAACCAGCTCAATATCAAATCAGGGAACCTGTGTAGGGAGAAGAGGAAAGAGAGTAAAAGCTATGGTGGTGGTCGTATTTTATGTGCTCTGTTTACCATGCACCAACCCGGCTACTTAGAAGTCAATAGAGCTCTATCTACTTGGTTTGTTTAAAAAAAGTCAATACTTAAGTCAGATTCAGTATTATAATTACATAATATTATAATTACATAAAATTAATTAATAACATTACGTTTATTAGAAATAGAAAAACAACAACACTTAGAACCAGGGACTAAAACGGTTCAAGGAATGGCTAATCCAGAGAAAAAGTATATTTCTCAGTTGTCGACCACACAACACAAGGAAAAAGGTAATGTCTTATTTTGGTGAGGCTTCAAGTGGCCTATTTTAGGCTTGTTTTCTCTTGCAAGATCTGGCAACATTGCAACTGGTTTTTCACCCACCTCTTAGCACTGAGTACTGCCATTTAAAACATATTTTTATCAACTGTTCTTTTATTTAGTTTTAGCTGGTTATCATTTGGAAAGGAGGCTGTGAACCGGAACAGAAAAATGCCATTTTATTTTCAGAACAAACCGAAATGAAAAACATTACGTTATTAGTCCCTACTTTAAACCATTGTTTGTCGAAGTAAAACTCTCAGGTAATTCTTGTAAAATCAAGCTTTAATATATTTGATTAAAAATCCAAATAATGGCAAACAGTTGCTAAATATTGCCTGTAATGCTTCAATAGATGTTACAACGTTTAAAGTTTATTAAAATGTTCTGTCCTCGTATTTTAAGGGTCTGAATATATATACTAGGCCTAATGCATGATTAAATTTGTCCAGGATCTGAATTTTTCAGTTAACAAACTCTGTATTTTAAAACTACAAGGTATAATTCATGAATAAATATGTTCAGGTTCTGAATTTTTATGTAACATAAACTCCATAATTTCTCTATGAATGTCCCTGACGATTACAGGTGCATATGATATTTAGCCTAACATCTACTGGCCACTTATTTATTTTAAATAACTTTGTTCAATTAAATAATCAGCACAGATTATCCTGTAAGTGTAAGCACTAAGTATAATTATAGATTTAATGTATAATAAAATATATTTATAGATATTTACTGTAAAACAAAAATGTTATAAAACATCAAACTCTGCGCGAGCTAATTAAATAATCGAAATAAAAATTTACGGATTTAATATCATATAAAAACACTATTCGAGGGGGGGGCCTGGGTTGACCCTCGAAGCTGGAAGTCACGAGTCCGAATCCAGGGGGTGCTGAGAGACTCCAGCCAGGTCTTCTAAGCAACCAAATTGGCCCGGTTGCTAGGGTGGGTACAGTCATGTCGGGTTAACCTCCTCGTGGTCGCTATAATGTGGTTCTTGCTCTACTTGGGTGGCGTGGTAAATTGTGCGTGGATGACGCAGAGAATTGCGTAGAGCCCCAACACGCGCTACTTCTCTGCGGTAACACGCTCAACAAGCCACGTGATAAAATGCGCGGATTGACTGTCTCAGACGCACAAGATCCATCCTCCGCCACCCGGACTGAGGCGAGTCACTACGCCATCACGAGGACTTTGAATTGGGCATTTCAGATTGGGGAGGAAAAAATAAATAAATAACATTTCTTGCAGGGACCGCTCCGTTCTTACACATTCTTACTTAACTCATGAATATTAAATAGGTAATGTCGACGCTCTAGAAGGGGCCGTTCAGACCGAACGCGTTTTGTGCTTAAAATTCTAGACGCAGCAGTAATAACGGAACGCATGTGTATCGAGACGCGCTTTTAAACGTTTTAAAACTTTCTTTTTTACCTGCCGTCTAAAAAGCTGACATTTAAGAAGATCTTAAAATTTTATCGAGGTTTTGTAATTTCACTTTAAAATAGCCTACTTGAATATGAACATGACTGGTAGTGTTTGCTTAACAGCAGAGGTCGCTGCTGTATAAATCATAAACCAACTTGAAGCTTGTGGAAATGGCAGAGAAGCAAGTTCAAGGTGGCAGAGATGATTTGTTTGCTTTGCAGTTATTTAGGACTCTCAATGGAGACAAATTGATTTGAAAAGCAAAACCAGCTTTCACGAGGAGACACAAGATATGACTCCACAATACAGCTGTAAGTGCTGATATTTGTATAATGAGGAAATCATGATTGCCAAGAATATAATTTTATAGACCTAGCAAGCAATATAAAGTTAATATAAATGTGCTGTTACATACAGTATTCTGTTGGACTGTGTCTTGCCATCTATATTCCGAATTGAATACAAGTTAAGCTGAATCGACGGGATTTGTGGCATATTTTTGATTACCACAAAAATTCATTTTGACTTGTCCCTCCTTTTCTTAAAAAAAGAAGAAATAATTGAAAATCAGGGCTAAAGTGAGGCACTTACAGTGGAAGTGAATGGGACCAATCTGTAATTATAAAATACAATTACAAAAATACAATAAAGTATAACCACAAAATGCATGTTAAGATGATTTTAGTGTAAAAAAAAAAAATCACTTACTAAACTTTTCTTTGTAAAGTTATGTCCAATTAAAATTAAAATTGAACTTCGTTGCCATGACGACATAATGCTGTGAACTATAAAACAACCATAAAAATGATTGTACAAACAACTTTACAGCTAATATATATATATATATATATATATATATATATATATATATATATATATATATTAAAAGAAAAATTCACATAGGCCTATGTGCTTTTATAAAATTATACTTCACATTTCTGGATTTAAACACTAAAATAAAGAATAGCCCCTTTCACTTCCATTTTAATGCCTCACTGTAACCTTGTTTTTTGCTTTTTTAAAGTATGGAGGGATGAGTCGAAATGACATTTTTGGTGGTAATCAACATTATGTCATAAATTCTGTCCACTGGACTTAACTTGTATTGACTGTTCCTTATAATCAACAAGTTATTTTATATACTTACAAAGTGCATGTATCTAAGTCAACTAGAAATCATAAAAGAACAGCTGCCATATGGAAATAAAAGCTAAGCATTGTTATTCTTTAGTCACAGCTAGATAGACTGAAGCAAGCTTCTTAGGTCACATGCTTTAGAAAGAAAATCATGAGATAAATATGTATTCTGGGGGAGAAGATTTCCCTCCTTAGACAGGCTGAGAAAGTTGTATGGAACTGCCCTCTGCTGCCAGGCTGAATTAGTGTCAGGCTGATCACAGGTTGTCAATTGTTAGCTCAGCGTTCCCTCCTTTTTTCATTTGACTGATTCATTGCTAAGGATCTGATCCACTGTGTCACTAGTTACAGTAATTTGAAGTTTGAATGCAAATCCCTTTAAAAAGCATAATTCCAAAAACAGCTTTTGTTTCCTCAATAATGGTTTAATAATGGTATAAAATAATAATGATGTAAAACCCTGTCTTAAGTAAATCCATAAGAGAAATGGGACAAAGGTTGCCAAAATCAGCCTTCTAAGATTAAGATAATTATAAGCAGTGCAGATGATAATTTGAGTATTTTCTTTTAAAATATAAATCTTGGGAAACTTTCTTTGGAAACGTCCCATACACAAATTTACTTTTATGAGAGAGAGGAAAAAAAATCCCCCCTCCCAAAATTATTGCCCTTTAAACACATTGTGTTTTTAAGGGGTTTGCATTCAAACTTCAAATTACTGTCATCTTCAATTCAGTGCACTTGTCCAGTGGCAGCAATTACTGGAATGTACATGTGCAGACAACCACTTCAGCAAGAGATAGTAAACCACTCTCACTGTTACAGCCCTGAGCAAACTTCAGCAAAATATGTGAAGCAAAGATAATGCAGCAAGTCAACCGTGAGGCCACACAAAACCAAAAGATTGTTGGTGTAAAAAAAAAAAAACCTTAATCTATAACAAAGCAGGTCTAACTGAATTAAGGTAATTGCTTTTACTTTTTCTTTTTTTTTTTAAAGCATAGAGATTCTTTAATCCCAAAGTCAACAACTGGTTTTGCCAAAGTCAATTCTACTAAAAACATGAGAGCCGTATTCACAGTGACTGTCAAGGAGACTTAATAAGTGATTTTTTTTTTTTCATTGTTTTTATTGCTTTATTTGATTTTTGCTCCACAACCGTGATAATCACAGGTCAACATAAATAATAGGAATGGAGCTAAAACTTGACCCCAAGACTAATGTGGCAGCAAAAACCTCTCATGGTTCACTAGCTGAGCTTTGTTTGTGGTCATGTCTCTTTTCGGTTTGTTTTTATTTCTGTTTCAGACACTTCATTTCCCCTTAGTGCAGGATCAAAGCAAAGGGCCCCAGACATTTACTATGACCAAAGAATTAGTTACACTAGATCAGTCTACACGGGCCTTGGCACTATTGTTTTCTCATGTCCATTCATGGTCCTAAAACGGATGTGGAAGTAAAGTAATGCCCCTGTCCACACTTCACTGTCTACCCTCTTTCTGTTCCTTCTGTTCAATTACCATTCCTAAAATACAAATTCAATCAGGTATGTGGTGACTCATAATTTGGTATGATTGCTTTTATGAACATATTTTCAAAAACGTAAGTTTTAAATTTGTTCATTTGATTGAGCTGCATTAAAGCAATTGATTCATGTTCAACCATTGTTAGGTGAATCAAGAGCGCCAACCTAACAAGCGCAGCTCAGCTAGATGTTTGGCTTTCCTCCAAGACATGCATATATCAAAGATTACTGAATATTGTTTGTTTGTTTTTTTTTGTGGAACATGGTCAATTTTTCATATGGAAAAAGTAGAAAAATGAATCTAGAATGAACCAGCTCCAATTTATTTACTTTCAAATCAAATCAAATCAAATCACTTTATTGTCACACGACCATATACACAAGTGCAACAGTAGGTGAAAGTCTTGTGTGCAGTTCCGAGCAACATTGCAGTCATGACAGTGACGAGACATAAACCAATTACAATAAACAACATATTCTGTACAATGTTTATTTACAATAAACACAACACAATTTACACATCAAATGTACACATACTTACACAAAACAATACTAATATACAATGTACAGTAAACAATACACTCAATATAGAATACACATACAATAAAAAAATAAAAATACAAACTTTATTATTATTATTTGACCCATATCCTAATATGTGTAAACATGGGACTAGCCAAATAAATTATATTGTGTACTGAAAAGTGCAAGGGTAATATTCCTCTGAAAATGCTTGGCTTGTGCCATCTTCTGATGGTTATCTATTTTGTATGGATACAATATACACAAATGTCTCCTCTCATTGGGTCACCCTACTTCACAATATCTGTTGTGCATACAGTATATTTGGTTCAGTTAGTAGTGTTGGGAATGTTGCCTAAAAGTAATCCACTAAAAATTATGAATTAATTAATTGTAATCAGATCATTTAACTGATAATTTAATGGGAAAAGTAATCACATTAGTTATTACTTTTAAGTCACTTTCTAAAGCATTTCACTGAAAAACTTTTATTTTTCTGCTCAACAAATTCAAATTATGTCTATATGTTCTCCTTGTCCATAGACTCGTAAGGGAGCACATGCCCTTATGCTGTCACAGAAACACAAACAGACGTACATATGAACATACAGTAATTCATGTTTTACATGTATTCCATATAAATAATATAATTTCAGAAACTTTATAAAAGTAATTAACTTTATTAAAAGTAAATAACTGTAATCTGATTAAAGGCATTTAAAATATAAGGCATTACACTACTTTTTAACAAAAATGGCAATTTGATTACAGTGACTAATTACCATCAGATAAGGTAACATAGTCATAAAATGTAGGTCCTTGAAAACCTGACCTGTATTGTGTTTCTGAACAGCAGTGTCTAGACTTGGAGAGGTTAATGCAAGAATAATACATGAAAAAGTGCCCCTGATCTTAATGCACATTTACTGGTATGTCCCTCAGATAAAACACTTAAAAATCAGCCAGGAAGCTGTGGGGGAGGGGCTGGATCCCGGGGGCCTGACAGCATTTCTGTGTTACTCTCTCAGCTTTTTAGCTGTCATGCTGCAAGATTGTGATGCATCGCTGGGTACACAGATGTCCAGCTGATAAGGATGTCTTATAATCAAATAGCAACAAGATCAAAGACAGAGTGAGAAATTATAGGCCATCAGTGTTATAATACATGACATGCAAGTGCTGTTGAAAATTTGGGGGGAAATGTGAGAGATACAAACTGTGGCTCTTGGAGAGAGAAAGACTGTGGCAGTGAAATACCATGTGATATGGAAAACCATGGAAGAAATTAACCTGACATCCTGCTTAGCTAAGCTTATGGGATGGCCAGTGGGAAGACGAAGATGCAACGTGAAATTGTATGACGTTTTTTGCTGTGATCACACAGCATGAGTGTTTGTTTAAAGGATGCTCTGAAACATTAAGGGTTGTTCCAGTAATGTTGCTCTATTGGAGGGCTAAAAACGCTTTTTGGGTATGCAAATAGAACTTTGACTCCTGGTCATCATTGTAACATAATGGTAATATCGCTCATGGGTATAACTATTATCTTACAATATAAAAATAGAATAGAAAAGAAATACTGTATTTTGGCTCAATGGGATTATTTTTCACACAAACAAAATGGCATTGCATGGCTGAAACTTTGAGCCAATGGTAATGTGTCTCAAAAAAACAAAAGTGTTCTGTATGGAAATAGTTATAACCGATATCAGATGGTTAGTGCCCCGGCTCACTAGTCACGAATGACTATATTATTGTCAAACACTTTCACAGAAGCTTGCATGTATTTTTAAATATGAAATTGCCAATGATTTTATCTGAACATTTCAGCTAATCAAACGAGTTGGACGTGTTGACTTCTTCTTATGTGATGTACATGGTCAGTTGTTGATGTTTTTTATTATTATTGTTATCATTACTTCTCATTGGAAGCATGGCATGGTATGCTTAAAATGAAGCGCAAACACAGAACGATAAACACCAACAATGGTGCCAAGGATTTTTCTGCACCCCTTACAGATGCAAATGTAATTTTATCCTCTGCACATGACCTTTTAGTGTGCATTTGTAAGAATAAAATAAATGCTATTTGGGAGCGCTGAAGTGATTGCTGATGTGGCTAATATTATCCAGAACTGTGTTGAAGATCCTCATAGCTAGTGCATGTTATTTGAGCTTATACTGTAGCTTTAAGCTTTCATATATTTGCTCATGTCAAAACTAAATGTGGCAGTATTTGTAAGACCAGTCATATACATGCTTCCTAGGGTCCTTGTGGTGCTTTAACCCAGGCTTCTGTGGAGGCTGGCCCCTGGGGAAGCTTTGCACTCATGTTTTCTTGTTGTTGCTGCTCATTACAGAGATGACAGGACTGAGCGCAAACTAATTAGTCTAAAGAAGCACAACTGATTCTGTGTGCCAAACAGCAGGTTATCTTACTTCATATGTTTAAAGTGTTATACGGCCACTGTGACATTCATAATAATTGCTCACCTTTATCAGTTTCCCATTTTCTTTGTATTTTGATGTTCTTGAATTAAGCCCTTGTTAAATAAATGACTTTTATTATTTATTAAACCAAGCATTATATTCATCCAGCTTTTGAAGGACTCTCAATTAAACAACATTTTTCTTGGTTGAACAAGGCATTTTATGTTGAATGTTTTTGACCATTTGTGTAGTAGGGTTGAAAAAAACTGTACAATGCACTTAAACTGAATTTCAATGAGTGCAAAAGCCAATGCTCAAGACCATGTGCAGTATCTATGCACTCCTTTTTAATACCCCCATGCAAAGACGACAACACTAACAATACTCTGAGAATGAAACCCAGCATTTCACAGTTGATTTCACAGATCCAATTAAGACATAATCTTGTATTATCTTACTTCAAATAACAAGAGATAATCCCTGTATTGTGTTTTCAACCATGAAGCCATGCAAGTCTTAAAAACTTTGTTTGAACTGTATGGGACTTGCATTCTATCCATTGAAACGAAATTACAAGGAAGAAAAATTTAGGTGATGTAGGTGGGGAAATAGTGTTTTTTTATTTAGTTATTTATTTATTGCTGTTTTAAGAATTGTGTAAATGCATTTATTCAGATCTGTCATCCCAGAATATTTGTCAAAAATAATCACTTTCTTAAAAGTTGAACCATAAATCCCTTTAAATGCTTTTCACGTTCTTAAGCATGAGGCAATCATTAAATTTGCAAAATACTCTTTTAAAAGTGGAACATGTTTTCACCCCACTTTGCTCTAGGGCAGAAATGCTACCACATGAAAAATATGTATATCTGTAGCAACTGTAAAGAGCTAGAAAAAGATATGCTAAGTGCAGGGATAGAAAAAAATATCACGATGCTTTATTGAAAAGGTTTGTGCAGTGACACAACATGCACCAATTCTCAGTTGACGATAATTAGCTCAATACATAGTGTGCTATTAGATGAAAACTCGTTTTTCTGTTGGGAACCGTTGCATATTGAGACACACAAAGTCTGGTTGTTTATCACTTGTTATTTAATATTGTCATGCATTACATTAGGTTAGCGCTAAAACAATTTTCTTATTGGGTTAGTTAGCCTAACTCAAAGAAATTCCTGACTTCAATGGAGATATTCCATATGCAAGGATTCAGTTACTGTCAGATATTTGTTTTGTAAATAGCTCTTTCCCTTTTGATACTTTTTTCTTTTTTTATCCCCTTTTCCACCAATTTTGGAATGCCCAGTTCCCACTACTTACTAGGTCCTCATGGTGGCGCAGTTACTCACCTCAATCTGGTTGGCGGAGGACAAGTCTCAGTTTCCTTCGCTTCTGAGACCATCAATCCGCGCATCATCACGTGGCTCGTTATGCATGATACCGCGGAGACTCACAGTATGCTACTCTGAGTAATCACTTCAGTAATCAAAATACTTGTTGAATGTGACTGTATTTTAATTACCAATTATTTAAATTGTAACTGTAGTGGAAAACAGTTACTTATATTTTGTATTTTAAATACGTAATCCATGTATTTCGTTACTCCCTAACCCTGTCCACGCACAAATTACCACATGCCCCATTGAGAGTGATAACCACTAATCACAACCAAAAGGAGGTTACCCCATGTGACTACCCTCCCTAGCAACTGGGTCAATTTGGTTGCTTAAGAGACCTGGATGGAGTCACTCAGCACACCCTGGTTTTAAACTCGTGACTCCAGGGGTGGTAGTCAGCGTCAATAGTCACTGAGCTACACAGGCCCCCACAAATTCTATACTTAGCCTCACCAATGCTTTCAGTTAGCAGAATTGAGGTTAATCCTCACTTTGCCCTATAGGAATAAAAACCATGTGTTTTTTTCCTTTTTGGGTCACATCAGTCTTAATCAGTTACAAATGTTTCACCTTGTATCAATTTGTGCTTATAAGACCAAACATTTTTGCTAATGAGAGGCTACATACCCCATACTCCTTTACATTCTAGTCCACAATGGTGACACTGTACAGAATTTCAAATGTTTTAATCTTTGAGCATTTGAATGTTCTTAAAACTTTGGAGATTTTTGGAGATTTTGGTCATTATGTATTTTCAGTTTAGAAACATCCCTTTACTGATATTTGTAGAGTATTATACTCATTCAGTGCATTCTTTGTGGCTTGTTCTGCTATCTTTCTCCATCGTTAGTGAAATTGCAGAATAATTTTGAATTCTGTTAGTTTGGAGAGAAAAAAAGCATTCACGATTAAATTTTCCTTGTGAAGTAACATTATAGACATTTAAGGCAATATGAAACATTGTTTGTCAAAGATCAAAAGATTTTACACCTCCTTGCCAAGCTGAAATCAATATATTTGCAGTTGCCAAGACGATTTGAAGTGCTTTGACGTTTTAGGCCAACATCAAGTTAAACCCATGTGATTCAAATAAATGTCCAAAGGACGTGTGGTATAGCTAATTCATGAGAAGTCACACCACAGGCTGTTTGTACCATGATTATAATCAAGCACAGGTCAGCATGTAGATGAACAAACCTGACATAAAAGTGGGACGTTAAAATAGTAATGGAATCCTTCTGAATGTCCATTTGAATGTTTTTTTTTTCTTTTCTTTGATGTCACTTGTAGTCAGACCTCTTTTATTTCACTTAAACTCTCCAGAAAAGTTTGACATGTTTTGGTTTCCTATTGGAATGAAATGGTATGCTGTTCTTGTGGAACCAAGTGTTCTGTCTTATGCAAAAAGTCTTATTGAATTCATTTCCATGGTCACACTGAGAATGGGCTGCCACAGTTTGTTTCAGTGTGATTTTAGAGAATGTTGCCTCTGTTTAGAGATATTAAAGGACCAGTTCACTCTGATGTCATTCCAAATCCATAGGTGACTTTCTTTCTTCTGCAGAAATCAAAATTGCTGATTTCCATACAATAGCAGTTAGTGATTCACTTTCAAGCTTGAAAAAGCACCCACAAGTATAATAAAAGTAGTCCATGTCATTAATGCTTTATATTCCAAGTCCTCTTAACATGTATGATCACTTGGTTTGAAGACTGAAATTTTTAAATCAAATCAAATTATTGATCAACTTGTGTATACAGAGGTCAAACCAAATATGGCATCATGTCAACAACATCAAACAACATTGTTAACCAGTGCTGGGTGTAATCTGATTCCAAAGTATTTATTTAATGCAATGTAATTGTTTTAGTAAAAAAAAAAAAAAAAGAAAAAGAAAAGTGTAAAACATTACAATTTAAATTCTAGTATTCAGATTAGTTACTTAATTTCACTTAAATTAGTTACTCTTAAGTAAATTATTTGGGTTACACATTTCTAAAATAGTATTATGTAGCCTTGAAAACATTAATTATGTCCATATGTGCGTCTATTTGCGTTTCTGTGACAGTTGAAGGGCGTATGCACTCTTATTAGACAAATTAACACAAATGAACTAGGAGGGTATTTTAGAAAGTAAATTAAAAGTAATTAGAAATGTGGTAACTTTTTTAATTAAGTAATCAGCAAAGTAATCTGATTGAAATTTTATACAAGTAAATGGTAGTGAATTACTTTCCAGCACTGTTGGAAACAACACAGTGAATCAATCAAATCAAATCAAATCACTTTATTGTCACTCAACCATATACACAAGTGCAATTACAATAAACAACATATTTACACAACACAATTTACATATCAAATGTACACATACACAACACAATAATAATATACAATGTAAAGTAAACAATACACAAAATATAATATACACATACAATAAAAATACAAAATAAAGAGTATATAAAATATATATACAGTAGTTTTATTGAGGAGAATAATTATGACAGTCCAGTGTGAGATAATAAGATTAATAAAGTGCAGTGCTGATATATTGATCGTAAGAGATCAAGTGTTCAAAAGTCTGATTGCTTGGGGGAAGAAGCTGTCATGTAGTCGCTGGTGAGCCTTCTTCACAACGGCCTCAGTGTGGACGGACCATGTGATTTCCTCAGTAATGTGGACACCGAGGAACTTGAAACTGCTGACTCTCTCCACCATTGCTCCATTAATGGTGATGGGGCTGTGTACTCTGTCTTTCTTCCTGAAGTAAACTACAAGCTCCTTGGTTTTACTGACGTTGAGGGAGAGGTTGTGCTCCTGACACCAGCGTGTCAGAGTGTGCACCTCCTCTCTGTAGGCTGTTTCATCATTGTCAGTGATCAGATCTACAACCGTCGTATCGTCAGCAAACTTAATGATGGCATTGGAGCTATGTGTTGCCACACAGACATGTGTGTATAGAGAATACAGGAGTGGGTTGAGAACACAGCCCTGTGGGGCTCTAGTGTGAGGGTCAGTGATGAGGAGATGTTGCTGCCCATTCTAACCACCTGACGTCTGCCTGACAGGAAGTCCAGGATCCAGCTGCACAGCGAGCTGTTTAAGGCCAGAGCCCGGAGTTTCACATCAAGCTTGGAGGGCACTATGGTGTTGATGCTGAGCTGTAGTCTACAAACAGCATTCTCACATATGTGTTCCTTTTTTCCAGATGGGAGAGAGCAGTGTGTATTGTAGATGCAATGGCATCATCAGTGGAGCGGTTGTTGTGGTAGGCAAACTGCAATGGGTCCAGAGAGGTGGGCAGCACAGAGCAGATGTGATCTCTGAATAACCTCTCAAAGCATTTGCTGATGACACCAGTCATTTAGTCAAGTGATTTTGGCTTGCTTCAGTACAGGCACTATGGTTGTTTTGAAGCATGTGGGGACTACAGACAGGAAGAGGGACAGGTTGAAAATGTCCGTAAAAACACCAGCCAGTTGGTTCGCGCACGCTCTGATGACGTGACCCAGAATGTCGTCTGGACCCACGTCTTTACGGATGTTCACCCGTCGGAAGGATCGAGTTACATCCAAAACAGAGACGGAGAGTGAACCAACCTCTGTAGTGTCGGCCGCGAGTGCTCTCTCCGCGAGGGCGGTGTTATTGTCCTCGAAACGAGCATAAAATGTATTAAGCTCATCTGGGGAGAGGCAGCGGTGTTCATGGCAGAGTTTTTATTCCCTTTGTAGTCCGTGATGTTGTTAATTCCCTGCCACATACTTCTAGAGTCGGTGGTGTTGAACTGTCCTTCAATTTTGTGCCTGTACTGGCGTTTGGCTGCTCTGATAGAGTTACGGAGGGCATAACTGGCTTGTTTATGCTCCTCCGCATTAAGTGCCGCGCAAACATCGCCATTAACTCATGGTTTCTGGTTGGGGTAGATCCGTATTGTTTTGGTTGGCACAACGTCCTCTACGCACTTCCTGATGAAACACATTACGCTATCAGCGTAAACCTTGATGTCGTCATCAGAGGAGCACTCAAGATGGCGTCGAGTATGGCTGCTGTGTTGCGAACTCCGACACAACACTGTAGTTTATTGTTTGTTTTGTTTACACTTTTTTTGTTTTTTTGTCTTGGATGTTGTCTGCCTTATTGTATATGACAATCAAATGCTTTTGGGCATTGGTTCTGCAATTACACACCGAAAACCGGACTTCAAATTCCTCAATGCCGGCCCGCTGTTTACAAACACGCCAGCGGATCCCTTTGTCTGGGCTGCCCGGCTGAGGAAATGCAGAAGGAAAAGGGGAAAAAGAGTCGCCGTATATAAGAGACGTAAGAGACGTCGCGCAAATCGAACCCCGCTACCCAGTATACTACTAGCAAATGTTCAGTCTCTGGACAACAAGCTCTGCAAGCTAAGAGCACAGATCTCTTTCCAATGAGAGACGAGGTATTGCTGCTTTATCTGCCTTACAGAAACCTGGTTGTCTGTGGAGATTCCAGACTCGGCCATCGAACCCGTGGGTTTCTCCGTGCACCGAGCGGACAGAGCGAAAGACCTCTCAGGTAAAAGCAGAGGTGGAGGTGTATGTTTTATGATCAACAAATCATGGTGTGATCAGAGGAATGTACATTTTATCAAGTCTTTCTGCTCTCCTGATCTGGAATATCTCATGTTTCTGTGTCGACCATTCTGGCTACCGAGGGAATTCACAGCGGTCATTATCACAGCTGTATACATCCCACCCACAAGCCTACACAGACCAGGCACTCAAGGAACTGTATGGGAGTATAAGTGAGCAGGAAACCGTGCACCCTAAGGCCGCGTTCATTGTTACCGGGGACTTTAACAAAGCCAATTTTGAAACAATCGCACCAAAATACCACCAACACATCAGCTTCAACACACGAGGGGACCAGGTTTTGGACCATTGCTATTCTCCTTTCCGGGATGGGTACAAATCCCTCCCCCGCCCACCATTTGGCAATCAGACCAGTCTTCCATTCTGCTTCTGCCCGCTTACAGGCAGAAACTGAAACAGGAAGCACCCACCCTCAGAACGATCCAGCGCTGGTCGGACCAATCAGACTCTGCATTACAAGACTGTTTTGATCACGCGGACTAGGAGATGTTCCAGTCCGCCTCTGATTGAGTGAATTGAACATTTAGAGGAAACTATATACTAAAATTGAAAACATGTAACAAACATGGAAGTTAGGGATTACTCACTGCAACAGGCATACAACCTAAAGCAACAAGACTTATAAACAAAAGCGATTGTCTACTTTCATTTAACATGATAATTGTAATTGAAAGTGTAGATTATCATGCATAATATGTGCAGATAAAGCATCATCTGTGATCTGCAACTGCTATCGAGTCCTTGAATTATGTATGACGTGTGAGGAAGGGCAGCCGCTGGAGTTTCTGGTGCCCCCCTAGGATAATATAGTGCCCCCTTAGGAAGTTGGTGCCCTACGCAGTCTGCGTAATATGTGTAAAGGAAGCACCGATACTGCTCGGCGGCTTTCAGAAAACAATCGTTTCAGCTTTCACTCTCTTCTGTGAAAGCTATAACAAGGCTGTCACGCACAAGTGGCATTTAATCCTCTCACTTGAACATTCAATTTGCCCTTAACGGCACGAAAGTGACTGAAGCCTGAACTGCAATGGCAGGCCTAATTAACCCTCTCAATAAGCAGTAATTCACTGTTGGCTCTCACAGCATGTCACTCCGCATGAAGTGATTTCTCCTGCTATTTTGCTGCTGGCGGACTCTCTAAACGTGCACTAAGCACAAAAACATATATTATACAGAGCTATTTAATATTTAATGCCTATCACAGACTATTGCTCAACATTTTAACTCTAGCTGATGGGAAAATTTATTCTGAGAAACCAAACATGTCAGGTGGAACACGGAATGGATCTTTTTCGTATCTCTTATGCCAGGGGTTTTCAAACTTTTTGAAACCAAGGACCTAAAAATATGATGGTCCCCCCTTGCAAAAGACCCCCTTCTTGAAACATAGTCACGTATACAGTGTATTTTAATGTAAAACAAACCCATTTATAAGCATGATATTATAAAGACAAAATTAAATAATTAGTTTTTCATATTGCTGTTTTACAAAAGCCGTGAGATAATATTAAACGTATTTTTAACACTTTTTTTTTTATTAGTCTCTGACATTTTCCATAGACCTCCTACCCCTTGGTGGCCCACTGAGGGTCCCCAGTTGGAAAATGCTGTCCCAGCATGGATGAGAGGCGTAAACATAGGAAAATCAATGCGTTTGGCCTGATCAAGGAAAAGACGTATTTTTATTGAGATGTGTCCATTTTAAAGGTTATTCTCTGATACCAATAAAAAACAGATTGTGTTCCTGCTTATGTATTTGTTCTCATACAAAGTTTGAAAATACTATATATAATAGCGTGACTCTCTGTGTCTGATCAATTTCATTCAAATGAAATCTGGGATTCTCTGAGAGATTGATTTTGATTTGCAGTGGTGTGTGGTGGGTTTCAATAAACAGCTGTCATTGAGCCAACTCTCAGATCTACTTACTTGTCATCAATTTGAGGCTATGCCTCACAACATTCTCAAGCTAAGAACTACAGTTCTTCACTATGTTTGGTTGGCTTGATTTGCCCCCTCACTTACAGTAAGTAAAAGCAGCCGTATCTCATGGTTCATTCCAGTTTACATCCCTTGGCTAATGCATTTGTGCTGCATGACAGTTAGAAATTTGCCAGTGTAATTTACTCTTTAGTCTCTCCTCTCAAGTAGAAGCAGTGCTGGAGTATGCTATCTGGCACAGACGCTCAGCAAGCTAGCAGATAGGGGAACCTGCAGCCATCAGCCACTCCAGTTAATAGTGCGCGATATGAGCTGAGCAGACAGGCGAGAGGAGCCGGCCTTCCTGTCATGCAAAATACAAAAGGACCATGACTTTATTACACCCATTTAACGGTGACACAACAATCTGATAAAGCACTTCCCAAATCTCTCTCTGCTCCACCATCTCACTCTAGGGAGGCAAGGATGAAACGCTCTATGTGGTGGCTGCAAACAGCATCTCTGTTTTGGTTGAAATATCTTTTTATGGTAACAATTTACCATAAAAATTGTTGCTTATTTACAATAAGGTTCCATTTGTTATCATTAGTCAATGCATTAGGTATCATGAACAATATATTTTATTAATCTTTGTTATTGTTAGTTAATAAAAATACAATTGTTCATTGTAAGTTCATTTTTGTTCATAGTGGCTAATGTTAACAAATACAACTTTTGATTTTAAAATGTATTAATAAATTCTATAAAAGTATTGTTCATTGTTAGTTCGTGTTGGAAGCTTATTGTAAAGTGTTACACTTTTTATTTGTTTTGATGGTGACATCATTTACAGCATGCCTTTCTGAATTCATGATATGATTGTTCAGTTTTTAAGGGGCTGGATCAGACTGATCATTGGGAGGGTCAGGGCTTTTCCCAAAGGGCTGGTGGGCTGCTAGACAGATGAGCATTATAATACTAATAAATGCCCTTGAAAATAGAATTATTATTGTACAATATATTTCGTTTAGAAAATGAAAAATGGCCCCCATAATACTTCTTTCATGAATGTTTCACGTGCCAAGATTTGTCATTACTTAAAGGCACTGGATTGAAGAATGAGAACTGGGACATTCACACCTTGCGATTAAAAAAAAGATGCATTTCCAAGAATGGAGCAGTGCTGGTGTCTCAAAACGAATTTTCAACAGTTCTTTATAACTTGTCATAGCCTCTAAAAAAGGTGGCACTCCTGTGCAAGTGACTGAATAATAGTGATGTGAAGATCAGATCATTTTACTGACTTTGATAAAGATTAGTTCACCTCTGGAATTTTCTTGTCAGTCATTCATTCTTTTATCACGTGGCAGCCGTATACCCTATGCACACAGGAAACATAAATTATTATTTTACCTCCTGAGTCATCTGTCCGAGTCATTCATTCTTTTGTCACGTGACAGCCGTATACATACGAATGACTCGGACCAAAAGAGCTGAAAGGTGAACTAAGAATCTCTGTTTCCTGTACAGTGCCTATTTGGTTTTCACATAACAAACGAACTGAGGTTGCGCAATGCACATGAACGACCAACACAAAATGAATGAATCACTCTCTGAGACAACTCATTCTTCTGTCACATAAAAGATTAGTTCAAAATTAACAAATCGTTCATGAACGACCCACCACTACTGAAAAAAAACAGCAAGACATGGCACAAGGTTCGTCTAGCGCATTTTCTATGGAAAAACAATAGAAAGACAGCCCAGATAAACACAAAAATGCATTTGGTGTAAAGTCTCCAAAGAGCAGAACGGGAAAAACAGCCTATCAAAAGAATTAAAAGTTTGTAGCTAGATTCAGTGAAATGTACAATGTCATTGGGCTTGCCTACAAGTTCCGAACTCTGCTAATTACCTAAGTGGCATATGAGTTTTTCCACTCTAAAGTTCTTAAAAATCAGACTTGATCAACCGGCTCACAGAGAAAAGTGATTCCTTTGACAACTTAAAGGTAAGAAAAAATGTTGTCCCCCCGATCTATCTTAAAGCAGTTCCCTGTGGATTAGTGGGATAACAATAATCCAGCACCTCAGTACCTCTCTGTGGTAATACAATATGATTTTGTATGCTATCAGGCTAACCGCTGGTCAATAACAAATTGTTGTCTTAGATTATGTGATACAAAACACTTTTTTATTTGAGCTCTTTCACCATGACCTCAAATAAGGGAAAGGGCAGAGCATTTGTTGATGGTGCCAGAAAATGTGAACTTTGAACTTTACAAAGATCACTCATCCTCACAGAGGCCTAATGTTAATAGTCATGTTAATAGTAGCATGAATAGCTGATGACAGTTCATATCACATCACTCTCTCCAGGGCATGGGCTGAACACAGAGCTGCTGTGCACACTGACAACAGGAGATGTTCATTTATGCCTCAGACCCCTGTCACCTCAATTAGGCCTTTGAGGTGAAATGCAGTATAAGTGGTTGTCTGATGTTTGCTGTAAACACAATATGCCAAATGAATTTCAGTATTGTTGGTGTGAAACGGCACTGAGATTCATATCTTGTGTGTTTTGTTGATAAAATGTGGTCCATGCCGTGCATCAGCAGACTAGAATTAGTGCTATATATAATGGGTAACATGGCAAAATAATATAATTTTTTCCCCAATTTATCCTGTTTTGATCTAATTGCACCATTGAACACTTCACTGGCTACCACTGGTTTTCACATTTGAGACATTAGTTGAGTTCTGCTTTTCTGCTTGAGTTGAGATTTGGTAATTGGCACAGCATGAATGCAGTAGTAAAGAGTATATTTTACTTTATTTATTTTAATTTTCAATCACGGTCTTGCTGTTGTTAATTTTCCTATCTTAACATAATGTCTAAATATTTATAGATGGCTTTCCCATTTTTAAACCTTTTGTCTCGAGCATGGAATACACATACTGTATGTATGTTCAGTGTTTCGATCTCTCAAAAGTGTCAGGCTCTTAAAAATAGAAGAAGAAGAAGAAGAAAACAAATGTTTCTCCAAAAAATAAACATTCACATAATGCCCATACAAACTTGATTTTGACAAAATTATATTCTAGCCTCCTGAGACCCCTGTGTGACTGCTGTGTGCATTTTCCATTTTGATTTGTAATTAGTGGGACCTAATAAACAAACAAAAAACAATATAGAAAAAAAATTCTAGAACAAATAGTTTTCATAAAAATGTATGTCCACATATGTGGACAGTGGAAATAAGTTGTAAAATTTTAAGTAATACCAAGCTATAGAAAGTCATGTGTCCAGGAGTGTGTCATTATAGACATTACAGCTGATTTTCTATAGAGCTGAATTAATAATTCATATTAAAAGTAATGGCCAGCATCATCAAATCACTGCCAACCATGTTAAAATAAAATTATGCATTATAAAATTCTGAATCTATGTATTGATTATCATTGTCCCATGTCTGCCAAACATATTTAGTGGTCCAAACATCATCTCCAGCCTGAAATTGAACTTTTGGTCAGATTTTAGGAGTGAATGCTGCATAGAAATCAATAGGATGCACCCTTGCTCCCTTGATACCTATTTAGTAAATGACTTAACCTCCAGTGTGCTGTTTGCCTTCATTGATCTCAGAACAGTGAGAAATGCACTTTATTTTCATCCTCAATATGAGGCCTCTGAAAGCAACAATTTTCAGCTTTTCAGCTATTCTAAATGTGAAAATATATAGGAATTAATTTACTAATGCTAATGAATAGAACCATATTGTTTAGTAATAACAAAATAAACCAATAACAACATTTATATTAAAATTAAGTGAATTTACCCACAAATGTGTTAATGTTGAAAAATAAAATTTCACCTTTGGAGGGAACACGGTCCTATTTTCAACATATGTAGACATCATGTTTATCAGCACGCTGGCGTGCAATAAATGATACGATTTTTTAAAGCTGCATACCAAATGTAACTAGAGACACTAATCTTTACAACCAAAAAGGTTTCAATAAAAAACATAATGGTTTCTTACCAGAGGCACTTTTGTTGGTGCTGTGCCAGTAGCAGCGTTTCCTGTACATCAATGTCACGCTGATGTGTCACGTGACATGGTGCACCAGAAGTTTAACCTTTAAATGAAGCATAGTTTAACAAGGCTGGTGTAGGCGAGGATCAAACCTGGGTCTGCAGTGCTCAAGTATTAGGTGTTTTACCACTGAGCTAACTCCCCGATAGTTGAACCCAAAAGCAGAAGCAGAAGAGCATTGATTCAGATTTACATTTATGCTTTTGGCAGACGCTTTTATCCAAAGCGACTTACAGAGCCCTTATTACAGGGACAATCCCCCCAGAGCAACCTGGAGTTAAGTGCCTTGCTCAAGGACACAATGGTGGTGGATGTGGGGTTCGAACCAGCAACCTTCTGATTAGCAGCCCTGTGCTCTAGCCACTACGCCACCACTGAAACACTGAAACATTGAAACATTGAAACATTGAAACATTGATTACAAAGGCACAAACTTGATGATGTTGAATGCCATGGGTAAGGGTGGCATGGATGGTCAAACCAGAGGTCACCAAGCAGGGGATGGTTCCTATTCTCGCCCTGGCTCCCCTCCTCCTGGACGAGAGTTGGCATTTCCTGACAACTCATGACATGCAAAGCGAAAGTGGCCTGGCTTGCCACAATAGAGACAGCATCTGTCCCTCATCCGTCGGTTGCATTCTGCTTGGGATATCCTGGTTCTACCCAGCTGCATGGGTTCCTCCAGGTCGCTAGGGGATGAAAGCAGTTTAATAGGGCTGACGGACTCCAGCTGATCTCCTGCTGTCGCAACTCTTGGCGTTCTCTGAGGCGATGGTCTACCCGGATGGCCACGTCAATGAGGGATTTGAGAGCAGGGTCTCGGAACGCCAACTCGTCCTTGAGCTCAGGAGACAAGGCATGGTGAAAGGTAGCTCTCAGGGCTTGTTGATCCCATCCACTCTCCTTGGCAAGGGTGCAAAACTAGATAGCAAACTCCGCTGCACTCCGTGTACCTTGAGAGAGATGACGCAAGCGATGATCCATATCTCTCCTGCTAGCTGGATGGAGGAAAACTCTCTTCATCTCATAAATGAAGTCTTGACTGTTGGCTGTGAGTGGAGATCTCTGGTCCCATAAGGCTGAGGCCCAGTCCAATGCCTTGCCTGTGAGAAGGGTAATGATGTAGGCCACTTTACTACTTTCAGCGGGAAAGCTGCTGGGCTGGAGCTGGAAGGCCAGGGTACACTGGGTAATGAAACCTCTACGTCTATCAGGACTACCATCAAAACATTCAGGGGCTGGTAGTCTGGGCTCTGACGGTAAAGAAAGTATAGGTCTTGGTGAAAGATCGGGAGGTGGGTGTCAGGATGAGGTGGCTTGAGACTGGTGACTCAGAAGGTGAATGATCTCTGACAGAGCCTGGTCATGCCTTTGAATGGTTGCAGCTTGATCTGAAATGGCTCTACGTTTCTACGTTTGATGACACTTCCGCTGGGCTCACTTACATGGTTCAGTCTTGCTGTCGTAGGTGGGGATCAAACCTGGGTCTGCATTGCTTAAGTGTTAGGTGTTTTACCACTGAGCTAACTCCCCAATAGTTGAACCCAAGAGCAGCCTTGGGTTTTAACCAAAAAGCTGAACTAGGTTCTCACATATTTTTTAATATATTAAATTTATAACAACAAAACATTTTGATAGTCAAGTAATGGTTTGGTAATGAACTTTTATGTTTTTGCTGCTTTATGAATAGTTTTGTGTTTCAATCTCTTTCACTGTTTAAAAACAGTATATAATACCTATAATAGC
The DNA here is from genome assembly GCA_032164185.1 of Moxostoma hubbsi. Lineage (NCBI taxonomy): Eukaryota > Metazoa > Chordata > Actinopteri > Cypriniformes > Catostomidae > Moxostoma > Moxostoma hubbsi. The sequence continues at coordinate 16,939,345 of JAVLUX010000002.1, forward strand.
CTATATTCACTATTACAAATTGTGACAACTTGCCCTGGTCTCCTCCATTTTTTGTATTTTCGACAAACTCTTTTCTGAACACTTCCATGTTAGCTAACAAAAAGCTTTAACTAATAGACTGTGCTAACATGCTGCTGCTGATATAGACTTTTGTGGACATGAAGACTGAGTTGGGCATATCTTCTCGCACTCACGGGCGCCAGTTGGACCTCCGGCTGTCACTTTGTGCTCCAAGCAGCCTGATCAAACCCAGTCAATAGACATCCATTAAGAGAGGATAGATTGTCATCGTGAACCCTGGCACATATGAATTTAACCCCTCATCTCTGATTCCACTAAGCCACATCCATTATTCTAGTATCAGTTTCTTCTAACTCAAGTTATTGATTTCTACTCATATCTTTCACCATGTTCAATAGTCAGAATACAGGAAATCTTTTATATGCTGGGTAGATTGGGGTTGGGCAGTTTTACCCTGGAGGGCTTCTGTTGGACAAAGGGTCAGATTTTTTCATTTGTACTGTCCGAATTTGATATTATGTTATCCATGATTCAACATGACACAGCACAGTATACTGTATCTCAGCTTTCTTATGTGTGTATTTTGAACTGGGATATTGAGTGCAATGTTCTCAAATTCTCTAAGATTAGAGAGAATACTATTTGTAAGGTTGTGACATTATCTGTGAAACTGGCAATACTGTTAGAAGAGTTAGGAATTATGTTGGTGGTTACAATGATCCTGTGAATTTGCTGGAATGGTTGGCTAATATTATTAAATGCCAAGCTTCGATTTCTTTGCCTGCTTTCAGTTGACAGTAGCATCATGTGTCATGCCGCATCTCCAGACACATTCAAAGATTTCTAGATCAATAAGTCATGTGGAATTCTGTTGAGAGGTGTTTGAATTTCCCACAGTTCTTCTCTGGTTTCATTGGCTAATGAATGGGATGTTGTTTATGTTGTAATATGCTGTGCCATTAAGATCTCTCAAAACCTCAATCCTCAGAGATGCTTCTGAACATATACAATCTGTCAACTGTCATGTCAAATATATATATGACATGACCCCCTTGCAAATTACACATTATTTTGTAGATTTGTGCTGTTGTTACTGGATTACATTCAGCTAATGATATCTTTATTGATAATAATATATCACGATGACTGAAAAAATAAACAATTACTATTTGCATAGTTTATATATATATATATATATATATATATATATATATATATATATATATATATATATATAAAATTATTTTTAGTACTGTATCAAATATACTATTATATAAATTAAATTACATATTTTTTAAATAAACTTATATAAAACCATGTAAATAGTACTTGGGCCTTAGTAATCATTAAAAAAGACAATTGTTTCTATAGACCACATTAGGCAATTGGAATTGAGAATGTTTATTAATAAGGTGTTCTGAAAAATAAGAACATTGTTGTCCAATTGGAAACATGAGCACAATGCACAAAGTAGAGAAAGGAAATTATTAGTTTCATTTAAAAATGGAGCAGCAGAAGATAACAGCCAAATTCAAAAGCATGCATGTACAATATGTCCAGCTCATTGACTGCAATATCTTTGTATAGAACCATGGCATTGAGGATTTTTTATTTTACCTAAGACAAGAGTTCTGGACTGCAGAGGGGGTTTATGTGGATTTTATTTGGAAGGAAATATATAGCTGATAAAATCCAGACAGTTGAGCTACATTCATTAAGTTGTGTAAAGTCCCACTTATTGAAATACATTTTGTAAATATAACTTGTGTAAAGGATATACAATCCTTTTTAAACCCAGCATTTATTTAATTGTGAGGTATGTGAAAAGATGTGTGCTTTAAAACGATTTCATCTTCTACGCTTTGCAATACAAACATACAGAATTTGATCCCTTATTGATGAACTTGTTAAGAGTGGAACGTCGATGTTCAGTGTGCCAAGAGAGCCTATTTGGAAAGCTTTGGGTGAGACTTTCATCTGGTTATCCCCCAACTTATGAGTCAAGGCAAGACTATCAGACTAAATAAAGGTTAATTAGTATTAGCATTTTTATTTTGTCAAATCTTCATTAGTAAATGTTCTTAAACTGGACTTTAACATTCATTAATGTTCAGTGTATGTACAGATACATAATTATAAACATTAATGTATATGCAAAAATGTTATCACTCATTTTCTTGTGATTTCTAAATTGTAAAATTAACCATTAATCATTTATTAATTGATAGGCACCTTTTTTATGGTTAACAAGTGGTTAAACGTTGATTATACGGACTTGTCAGATGCCAAGTGCACCTTATTACTTACTAATAATAAATCATTTGCAACTGTAATCTGTGATTGTATGTTTGTATATGATTTTTGAATTATAAATTATTTTATTAACATTATTTCATTAATACTATATATAATGCTTATAAATTATCCATTAACATTTAACTTTTACATGACAAATGCTTCCCACATTATGCGCCATCAACACATACAGCATTTACCCAAACAATGTGAGTCAGAGAGAAGTACAACATATATAAAATATATCTCAAATGATTCAGATGTAAATTATTACCTCTAAGGCTGAGTGGACACCCAATTGTGTTTCATTAATAAATCACTAACACGTTACAATAACTTTATTAATTAACAAATAATATACAATTATTAACAGATCACTGGTTCATGTAGGTCTACGTATAATATAATAAAAGTAGGCTATATTAATAAATGTATAGATCAGTTAATATTGTTGTTCTTATTATTATAATGACAAGTATATTATGTTACTCGAAGATCAAGGTTAAGAAGTCTTGCTCTGGGCAAATTTTCATTTATTTATTTTACAAATAACAACATTATTTGAATAGCTTGTGGGTTATGTGTGATACTTCGATGTACAACATCACTGCATTTTGCCACTTCAACCTAAAGCGTTTTTAATTGCAACGCGCGCAAAATATTGATAACGGAGAATATATAAATGTGTGTCACTATTACACCGATTCAAAGCTTCAAAGCGTTATTAATTCTGTGAAAATTAATTCACAAAATAAATTAACCGATCCAATTTTCTCAAAGAGTCATATTATATTAGTTCACATCAACCCACAGTGTTTTCCTCACTGCAGTAAAGAGCTAAACAATGTTTTTCGAGTAATGTATTATTTGGTATTTGTATAATTCGGGTTGAGAAATACTGACCACCAAATGTTTTGTCGTGCGATATAAATCTTTAAATCGAAAACAGACAAAAGATGACAGAAATAGGCTTAAAGGCAAACCGCAAAAACGTTTCTGGAAGAGGAATTATTTTAAAAAGAAACAACAACATTGGGATGTCAATAAACTATCAGTAGGACAAATGCTGCATAGGAAAACATGCCACAGAGCAATCGCACTGAATCCCTCTTTATTTTCTCGACCAGTTTTCTTAATCCGTCTTTATGTATTTTTTGTATATATATATTATATATATATATATATATATATATATATATATATATATCCTTTACGACACAAATATGCTCCAGATGTCTTGAAAGGAGAATATGGCGTATTATCAAATCAAGTAAATGCGTTCCTCAAGGGTTGAATGGATGCACAGTGGCAGGCCCTTGAACATATGACAGAAAGGAGGCAAAGGAGGCAAGTGACCCGAAAAGAGCGCTGGAAGCATATTTAGAAGAATAGCCCTTGGGGGGAAAAATATGAAATGTCAATTAATTTACACAAATATTCACAACCCCAGTTTTGGTCGTTTGGGCCAATCCAGTTGCGTTTGCATGAAAAAGCCAAATGTTCTTTTTATTTAATGAATCCTGGCAAAGCGCACAAGATATATATGGTAGTGTAAGACTGACATGCAAAAAAAATAAATAAAAAAAATAGATAATTAGGCCTATGGGACCTTCATTCCACAAAACAAAAACAAAAAAAACGACCGTATTATATAAAATGCAAGTTAATTCGTAATAGCATAGCCTACCTATCCGTTAGGCCTACTTGCTTATAACATTTAAATGAAACACCATTGGTTTAGAGCGGTTTAGTGCATCAACTTTTTGATTTAATAAAATATCAATGAAGAACGGTAGAGCAATTAATTTAAAAATCACAAGTTCCTCAATTTAATTTACATTTCGTTCATTTAACACATAGGCCTAATATTCATTATTATTACTATTGTTATTACTATAGTGGCATTGTTATTATTGGCCCTTTATTCCACAAATAAGCTGTGCACTTATTTTGTGACAAAGTGACACAAAACGTATAATTCTACAGTTAGCTTTGACTATTTGGCATATCAAGTGTCCTCTTTTTTCTTTTTATTTCGTTAATGTGATTTCAAAAGCGAGATGATACAAAGTGTTCCGTGACCCAGAAGGCTTCGAGAACTTACATATCTCCGTTGAAAATACTAAAATAGTTATTTGCATTGGAAAGGTACACATATGGGGAAGGGGATGTGTCTCCAGTCTGCATCACAGGGAAAGGCACAGGCAATAAGCATCCTCTCCATAAAGCGTTTCCAACATTTTCACTGTACAAACTGGGTATCTGCATTTTCTTTAGAGCATCGATTGATACGTGTTCCGGTGAGCAGGATCCGTCACAGTCCGTAGATAACTGCCGCTTTAATTTATTCCGACGATTCTGAAACCAGATTTTCACTTGCGTCTCTGTGAGTTGAAGAGAGTTGGCAAGGCAAGCTCGCTCGGCGGTGCTGAGGTATTTTTTCATGTCAAATGTAGATTCCAGCAGGAAAATTTGTCTCTTGGAGAAAATCGTACGCGTTTTCTTCTTTGTTATTGGTTTAGGATTATCGGTGCTTCTCTGTTCTTCGTTTTCTTCCATACTGCTCATTCTTTCCGTTTTTGGACACATGTCAATCACTCTTTGAGCATCATGTGTATCGATCTGAGAGTTGACAACACATGCGATGACCGTCCGCACTGCGAAATGAAGATACAACCATTAATCTAATTTAGACGCCGCTACAGATAATTGCCCAAACAGACTAGCTTGAGCCATGAAATGTTTGTCCCAGTTGCGATACTGTAATATAGGTGGTGCTGCCTACCTGATTCGTCTGATGTCATGTGCGCTGACTGATGCCTCCTGTCCTTTCTGGATGGATACGCGCTGTCCAATGGAGGCTGCGCTTTTGAGCAAACATCTTTTTTAAGAATATTTTCGATTGTGAATTTTAAAGAGACCGGCCGGCATATCGTGTCCTTTTTGCTCATATTTTCCCAAGAAATGTTCTTATGCGGAGGATAGTCTCGCAGAGCTGTGGTGCAACATTATGCGACGCCGCGCGTTGACTGGCAGCTGCTCCACTCTGAACCGGAAATTCGCGGTTCTGCGTTCTTTCCATCGTGGTATGGTTAGGACAGGATGACGCTAAAATCACATGATAGGATAGGGGGGGTATGTTGGGGTCGTGAAAAGTTGTGATAATTTTATTTGTGTGTGTGTGTGGGCGTGCGTGCGTGCGTATGTTTCCCATTTCATTTTTGTTTTTCTTATCTCATAGGTCGTCAAAAAAACATATAGGCCCCTTTGCTTATTTTGAATGTCTCATCCCTCAAAAAGGTGGATTGGGCTATTGCAGGACCTAGACTATGGTAGAGGCGCTATTCCTATTAGTATAGGCTCTCAGCAATATTGCATGGCATTTTGCATGCCACACTAAAATTAAAATGAATTAACTGTCAATTTTTGTGGGAAATTCAAAAGACGGTGTAGATATATGTGGCAGTTAGACAATACAGAAGCTGAATTTAACCTTGGTGATACTGTATATTGGTGTAGAAGATGCAACATTGCCCTCTTCGATGTCTGCTAAAACTTGTCTCTTCCACTTGTTCCTGCTGTTCTGGAACCAAAACTTCACCTGTTTCTCGGTGAGGTTGAGCGAGGCCACCAGACTCGCCCGTTCAGGGATGTGTTTCCCACTGCACGATGTAGCTCACTGCTTAACCATAGTAAGATGCATCGTTGGAGAAACTAACATGCTAGTCACGACTGTTTCCCGAAACCGTGGTACCTGTGTTGCATAGTTCGTCCATAGTTCGAACCACGTTGTTTCAAAAATGTAGAGCTGTCATTAATGACGTTACTCATGGGGTGGAGTAATAAATTCTGCAGAGATCACATGGATATCAAATTATAACAGCTCATTTACATGGACAGAAAGACGTTTCTTGTGGAAAAAACTGCCACGGAACATTTACGCTTATATGCACTTTGTAAGTGGCGTAGGCTACTCTTTAGTCGTACTGTAGGCTACACAAGCGGTTCAGTCAGTATGCAGCTCCACAGCAAATTCCCATGATGCTGCTGTAATGAACATGGCACCTGATGACTACTAATGTTATTTTCTGTTCTCTGTTCTTTCACTTTATTGCACATGCCCCTCTGTTGCTCGTGAGTTTGTTTTCATCGCGACCTCTAGCAGCATTGAGCTGCAATAGTGGGGTTTCCCTCTTACGACCAGGGCACTTGAGCACATATGCACACTTTTTAAAAACCAATAAGAACACCACTTTTATTCTTGACACAATGAGAGATATAGAATTAAATATATATGGAGTGAAATATACAGACTGGGTCTGACAAATGGGGCTCTGGTGAAGCTGTGTGGTGCTGCATGGCAACAAACTTACCATTTTCAACTTGCTTTTCAGTGACAGAGAAGTTAATTGCAATCAGATTTCAAATACAAAATATAATACCCCATTTAATGACCAAAAACATGTGCATCACAGTATTATTGGAATGCCAGATGAAATGTCAGCAATTATTGTGTGAATCATGTCATGCAATACCATTACTTCATAGTCAACTACCAGAATAATAACTTAATTATTTAATTATTTGGAATGAAATATAAACCTTTATTGTTTTGCAGTGGTGATGACCCACCATCACATACACTACAACAGTCAAGTGACTAAATCTGGCTATATGTAAATATTTTCTCAATACACAAGATAATAGCCATGATAATATAAGACAAACATGACACAAAACACAAACCTTTATTTAAATCCTCAGACAATTCTCAAGAGAAGACTTTCTTCTAATTCTTCCCAAGCCACAGCGTGATCAAAAAAAGCATGAAAGCAGCCAAAAACCTATTAACAGATGAATGCAATAATTTGATAAGTTAAGTTAAAGTTAAGCTGTGCCCTATTACAGTCACAAATCATCGATGAAACGCTCACATTGAGCTATAGTTAATCCAGTCACAACATTGCAGTCACGGAAATTTGTTCAACTTCCTGAGGAGAAATTGGAGGTCATGCTGGTGCTTCTGATGATGAAGATGTTGCTGATGACGATGATCCACTGAACCCTCATAAAGGCACAATGCATCCTGCAGGAGCAGAGAGAACATTTATTTCAGAAAATGTTTGGTTACTGTATTTTCTACTTCATCTGACTGACATAACTTGTGTTAATAATCATGTTGTGTAATTTCCTACCTTGGTCTCTCTCTCTCTCTCTCTCTCTCTCTCTCTCTCTCTCTCTCTCTCTCTCTCTGAAAACATTAATTGAAAGACTGCTGCATACAAGAAGTATGCATTTGTTTTCTATAACATAGTCTATTGGGAATATTCCATATTCTATTATATTCTACTTCTGTGAATACCTCACAATAAACCAAAAAAAAAAAAAAAACACTTACCATCACATGTAATCTTATACAGAAATCAGATATATTGCCATGTACATATTTCTACAATTATTGTTCATTTATTTGCGCATATTGGCTATATAAAATTATACTGTGATTTGGGAAATAATATTTTACATATATTGAAATTGTAATATTTTAAAAGATGTAAATGAATGACTTTTACACTTGCACAGCACATATGTTGCATATAATGTATGTGCAGTACAGATAACTTTTTTATATCAGTGAAAACCATTAACACGCATTTGTGTATAACATATAATACCATATGTTAAATTTCTCTTTGAGAATGTTGTAACAAAGATATTTTATTTTATTCATTACCCGGCACCTTATTTAAATTCTATTTTTTTGTTGTTATTTGTTACTATTTTATTATTATTGTTTGTCTTGTCATTATCTGTTTTGTGTATTAATGCTTTGGCAATATTGTATGTTTAAACAATCATGACAATAAAGTACTTTAACAATTATAATTGAAATTGATATTCGGTTGTAAATAATAAAATAACTCACCTTTTCTTCGCTAAAACGAAAAGACAATCTTGTGTGCCAAACGTCATAAATAATGCCTTAGGAGGGCACTTCGAAGGGAGTACATTTGTGACAGTCACGCTGGAAGATCGTTTCAAACAGAATTTCCGATAAAAACAGCTAAATTACATGATATTTTAACACAACAACTTTAAGCCTTCCAAAGCTCTCAGAGTGGATGATGAAGTCTTTGAAAGCAGTAGGGCATAGGGCTGATGAGTCTGAATAGCACACCCCCCATGCGGCGAAATCTATGACGTCGACACTGCCAACAAACATGGAACTTATGCGTCTAACCACATGTGCAGATCTATAGTTCCAATCACAGTTTGCGAATGTTCGTTGGAACTACGGTTTCGTGAAATGCCAAACCTTTTAACTATATTGGTATCGATGAAACTTGCGAGTATAGTTGGCAAACGCTCCCCCAGAAATACTGAGGTAACGTTTTAAATCAAAGGTCAAGCTTGACGAGCTCCGAGTTAACTTTATCATCGTCCTCCGCCACACTCCTGCCTCACCTCAGTATCATCCGCAACTGCATCTGAAGAAAGAATATTTTCGTATTAATTAGCAGCCTATATGCAATGCATTGCGTGATTCATTTTTAGCAGATTGCTTTTAGTATAGCTACAACAACACATGCTGTAACAACCTATGCCTAAATGAATTTCAACTCATTGGATTCTCTAAATGAACGGATATTTTCAGTATTCCTTTATTTACTTTGTGTTTACTAGCATAGCCTATTTTATTTTTTTAAAGAAGTATTGCAAATTAACTCTTAAAGGCAACAAAATTAAATAGGCAGCCTAATGAAATTAGCTTACCTCTGCAACTGCTGCTTTCTTTTCTCAATGATATCAGGAAAGTAACATAGAGGCTTTGAGACACACTATGTCCTGTAAAACTGGTTGGCCATGAACTTGGACATCAGTGGTGAGTTGGAGTGGTTCTTTTCTCCTCAATAACTTGCCTGTAAAAGCAGCATCTTTATTTTACATGATGAGCAAAGCAAATAAAATATATGAGATCCTCTTTGATGAAACAGACCTGTTTTCTATCATACTGATAAAAAGTTATTTCTCATGGGCACAGCTCAATTGAGTCTTACTGGCCGTGATGATCCAGACCGAAGATTCATCCATGAAACACACCGATCTATCAGATTGAAACAGTGATAAGCCTCTTAAATCAAGGTCTTCGCTCCAGAACAATCTGACTGCAGATTCACCTTGGAGAAGTTTGACGTGGAGCAAATCATTAACGGGACGGATTTTTAAGAAGGTCGGATTCCGGTGGGCCTGGGTAGCTCAGCAAGTATTGACGCTGTAGACGCTGACTACTACCCCTGGAGTTGTGTGTTTGAATCTGGTGTGCTGAGTGACCAGCCAGGTCTCCTAAGCAACCATATTGGCCCGGTTGCTAGGGAGGATTGAGTCACATGGGTTGGTTGAGATTATTGTTTCTCACTCTCAATGGGGAATGTGGTAAATTGTGCGTGGACAGGGTTGGGGAGTAAAGAAATACATGTAACGGGATTACGTATTTAAACATAACCCCGAATACAGACTGGGTCTGACAAATGGGACTCTGGTGAGGCTGTGTGTTGCTGCATGACAACAAATTTACCATTTTCAACTTGCTTTTCAGTGACAGATAAGTTAAAACCCTTCACAATCTGATTTCAAATAGAAATATAATATCCCATTTGACTAACTGTATTCCTCTACAGTTACAATTTAAATAACTGGTAATTAAAATACAGTCACATTCAAAGAATATTTTGATTACTGAAGAGATTTCTTTGCATTTATTGTCATTTGTTTCATTTAATATTTAGTCCTTTCAGATGGAAAACATTTATACATATAAATGATGCGATCCAAAGTGCATTTCAACAGCGGTGAGACCTTTGATATTAGGGCAAAAATCAACCAAATTGGCCCAGTTGCTAGGGAGGGTAGAGTCACATGGGGTAACCTTCTCGTGGTCACGATTAATGGTTCTCGCTCTCAATGGGTCACGTGGTAAGTTGTGCGTGGATCGCAGCGAGTAGCATGAGCCACCACATGCTGTGAGTCTCCGCGGTGTCATGCACAGCAAGCCACATGATAAGATTGACTGTCTCAGAAGCGGAAGCAATGGAGACTTGTCCTCCGCCACCCGGATTGAGGTTAGTAACTGCGCCACCACGAGGACCTAGTAAGTAGTTGGAATTGGGCATGTTAAATTGGGGAGAAAAGGGGATCAATATATATATATATATATATATATATATATATATATATATATAGGTTGTATTCCACCTCCTAATGGCTTTTTCTGTCCTTGCAGTCTTGCAAAAGTAGCAATAATCCATTCACCAACATGCATGTAGGCCTAGGCTATTTGGGTTGAGTATTAGAAATATCAGAAATATTTATTCAGAAAAAAATTATGCTCAACTTCATATTAGAGATTAATTAAAACTGCTGAAAGATAAATGCAGTGGTTTTGCACTCAACATGGATCATCATTATCTTTTGTTTGCCATTGTACAAATACATACAAGTGCAATCGTAGGATATCATACGAATTAGCCAAATTTAGAAAAGTTGTACAAATTTTTACGACTTCGCCGTGAGAGTGTGCTGGTTTAATAGTTCAGCACCTTGCCCAGACCAAGCATTTTAAAGGCTATACCAGTATTTTGATCATTTTCAGATAGTGTAGCCTATACATTTGCTATATATCAGAATCCAATAATGTCATATTGAGAGTCCAATTGTCTCTTATAAACTGTTTCTGCTTATCCGCTGAAATAGGATTAATAACCATTAGCCTATAACACCGACAATAAAGATAAAACTACGCAGGTAGCCAATAAATGGGATAGTAGAATTATAGGCTACACTTAGCCTACTTTTTAAAAAATAATCACTATTATTGTCGCTTTTATTATATAGCTATAGCCTAATTAAAACCATGATTTAGAAAATGATTACGCTATTGTACAATAGCGTATGGTAAACTATATAGCCTACTTTTGCAAATTGTCTTAACATTATAAATTGTGTCTCCTCTCCCTTTGTATGGTATTCATTAAATGAGAGTAAAATACAGTATATGGTCAAATAAAGATTTATTTCAAGAATTTCAGTAGTGATTCAAATTACATTTTTAAATCAAGCATAAAATTCACATGAAGCAATACTCGAAGCAAAATATTTTTGAAAACTAACAATAAACCATGGGGCACCAGACAACAAGCAATATAGGCTAAACAATGCCATTTCAATTAGAAAACCATTAAGAGAACATTACTAATTTCACTAATGCATATACACAATAAATGACAAAGGAAAATTGAAACACAATGGTATGAACTGTAAAAAAAAAAAAAAAACTTAAATTTATGGTATAACAGTGTAACATGCACAGTGACCGTGTTTCAGGGATTACAGGATGTCTTTTCTTCCCATTACATGATATAAACTTAATATACCACCATAAGTACCAACCTCCTATAACTACAAAAATGCACAATGGGACACCTCAAAGTGCATAACTGATATAAGAAATAATAAGAAACATAAGTAGGCTATTTCCATCAAATATATATATAAAAAAAATATGATGGGTGATACAAGGGCTTCTGAAAACACTTGTTTTTTTGTTTGTTTTTTATAAAAAAAAAATTGATTTAATGCAATTTTAGCAATAGTTCACTGTAAAAGTACATGTATTCTCTTGTTAAACATAATATAATTTTTTTCTCATTAATTTTACGATCTAAAAACATCATTGTTATTACTATATATATATATATATAGTAATAACAATGATGTTTTTTTATATATATATATATATATATATATATATATATATATATATATATATATTACTGTAAAATTACATGTATTGTCTTGTTGGAAATATATAACCTTCTTTTACCATATACCTGTTAACCAATTAACATTATTTTACTGCAGCATTTTTACCTAATGTAATCATCAAGAGAAAAACTACCTTAAAAGTAAGAGGACACAACAAATGTGATAAAAAAATAAGAACAGCCTACAGCAAGGCTATTTGGTCCTTGATGCAAACATAAGCTTACTATGCCATTTATATGCTAACATTTCTTTTCAGAATGGGAACACAGCCTTACAGCACTGCAAAAAAGCCTTTACCAACAGTAACTAAATCAGCATTTGCAATTCATATAATTTGAATAGATCAAAAATATCATATCAAATATATACAAAAAAAAAAAAAAAAAAAAACAGTCTGAGAGTATCATTCTCGTTAGTGTGCTTTGCAAAAATCCTTAAACCCTGCTACACTTTAAAATGTGTCAGGGTTGTTACAGGGTTGAAAATCAGTGCAAAAATGTCTACTCCCTAAACCAGCAAAGATCATGACACCACATTATTCAAGTAAATATTGTTGTATTTGTGCCAAAAAAGAAGTTCTCTAAAACAGAGTGTATTTTGAACATACTTTATGTTTGAACTGTGGCCGAAAAAGACTCAATGAAATGGACTCTCTCAAAAGTCACATCTAAAAAGGTTAAACCATTATTTTTAAAGGGTGGAAAATGTCTCTGTGTAACAAAGCCGAAAAGAAGAGAGGGATAAAGACAAATTCTGCATTCTCTCAGACAATGCATAAAGCCTTTTTTATGATAGTAAAAAATGACTTTGTTTTGCATGAGTACATTCAAAAGTAAGATTAGAGTCAGAGTTAAATATTTGCTAGCTTGTTAAGCCATACAAGTTTTTTTTACAAACCAAGTTTTGCTGTAGGCATTGTGCCATCATCATTTCCTTTCAATCCTTTTAAGATCCAATGTATATCTTCTGGATTATATTTGCTGGTAATATATTTTTTCAGCTGAAAGACATAATGGAGTAAATTATTTTACTTCAGCTATATGCAGTCAGGTTATATATTTAATATTTTATTTATTTTTCACCCAATTTGGGTGGGTGAGCCTTCAAGCTAAAACATTATGATATTGTACTTCGTTTTAATAACAATTGTTCATAATCAATATACTGTATACTGTAATTGTTTAAGAGTATTTCTATAAAATCAATATAAATCTAACTTTGCGAGTGGAAATCAAGTTTATTCATTGTAATATTTTAATTGTCATTTTTAGAGCTTCACAAATAAACAATTTCCTGATCATGTGCATTTAATTTCATAGAAATGCTGTAGAAGTTGCTTTAAAAAAAATGCTTTAATTATTACCTCCTTTATCGTGTCATCCAAAGCATCTTTGGTACCACATTGAAGCGGAGTTTTAGTGGTACACAACATTGTGAATGTCAGTGTCTTCTTTATAGGCTCTGAAAATAAACATGGAGACCAAACATCATCACCAAGCATGCAAAACATGCAAAAAAAAGTACTGTCTGGAAAAAATATATATTCTGGTCACAACAATAACATTTTAGTATACCATATTAATTATAATAAAAACATTGGACAGATCATAAATGCAAATGTGTTTTTCATAAACAAGCATAATAATTACAGAGATTAAGATATGAGGATATGATAAAATGCACTTCATTTACCTGTTTTATTAGAAGTACTGACAGGATCACTCCTCAATTGATCAGCCACAACGCAGACATCGAATTTATAATTTGTTCCTGATTTCAAATCAACAAAATGGTGGTATGTGGCAGTTACATTTATTGAACTATTTTTTCCCCAAAAGGCAGATGAATATGTCACCTCATACGTAATGTTAGAGGCTCCCTCTGACTCCTTTGGAGCTTCCCAAGTTAGATTTATGGCATTACTGCTTAAAGTGAAGGCCCTTGCCTGCCTGGGGCTAGTAGGCTCTGTGAATAGATTTAAAGTTTGTGAGATTTTATATAGCTGAAATAACAATCTGTGGGACAGAATGAATGTACAAGGCAGATGAATAGCAAGTCTGATACACAACAACAACGTCAATGTTACTCACTAGTATAATTTGATATAGTAGTAGCAGCACTTTTCAATCCATTCTCTACAAGAGTGACAACTGTGATGGTGTATTTCACTCCTGCCTTTAGCCCTTGGAAATGGTATTTTTTGTCCGTAATGTTTACAGGCTCATTATCAGGTGGTTCAATCGTCACTTGAAATTTAGCATGATTCCCTTGTAATGTCCAGTTGACATCAATGGTTTGGCTTGATGAGACCCAGGGGCCAAATGTCACAGAATTAGGAACTATGATCAAGGAGGTAAATTCAAGGAGCAAAATATATATTAAATATACAGTATAAAATATACAATAGAAAATCCAACAGCCAGCCTATGATTTTTAAAAGTTGAAAGACAAAAAAGACACTAGGACAAATGACAAGAATAATAAACTTTTGAACTATTCTCCTTCAATGGGGTGGTGCCCTGAGAATGTATGTGTATGTAAATCATTATGTTAACTCACATTTACATTTATCAAATGCTGTAATTGAATTTCAAGGTAACAAGTTTATAGTGGAAATTCCTAATTTGTTAATAAATAAATGTAATGTTTTATAATTCAATATATTTTGTTCTTCTTTACTTCGTGCATAATCCAAAACATGAAAGATCATTAATTAGGCCTGATATTTTAGCTAAATAATATTGTTTCTTTTACATCTTTGAAAGACATGAAAATGCAGGCATTTAATGTCAATGTCAGTGTATAAAACAATGAGAGGATTTTAGTGACCAAGCACCAGACTCACGTGTGTATGCATCGATTTGAACCATTTCTCCTGATAATGTGTTATCGTCTGTTAGTGCCATCACTCTGAGAAAATGTTTGGTGCCAGGTGTTTGACCTGTCTCTTGTATGAACGTGTTTGTTGTAATGTTGCATTTAGTGCAATTGTTGGCACTGCTGTTAGTACAATTTGTGACATATTCAATACAATAACGATAACCCGAAGCATAACCGACAGGTGGTTTCCAAGAGGCTGTAATGACTGTACTGTTATTGTCTGCTGATTTTAGGTCTGAGACACATGAAGGCCCTGAAAATGAATACCAACAAGAGCAGTTAGCTTATTTAAAAAAATGCTTTTACATTTGGAAATTTACATTTACAAAATTGCATTTTTTTTTTATGATATGGTCAACTGCACTTACTGGTGTAAGTAGAAACGTTGCTTGGTGTACCTTCAGTAGTGTTATTCACTATGGCAATAACTTTGAAATTGTACTTATTGCCTGGTAGAAGACCCGTAATGAGATCAGTTTTAAACTTTTTGGGTTCTGATTTGCCTGACACTTGTACTGAGTAGAAGTCATAGTTTCCTTCTGGTTTTGTCCAGTTCAGTTTGACGCTATCATTTGTCACCCACTCTACTGTCAGGTTATGAACAGCAGAAGGCTCTAAAACAGGGATCATTGCTCATTAGATGATCAGGTCAATGGAACTTTTCACCGTATTGATTAAAATGATCAACAACATTCAGCACGAATGAGCAAAATACGTTGTTTAATACTAACAGTAAGCATACAGATGTTTTTAATGCTTCACAATAACACATCAAGTAATACACTTTGGAAACTTGCAATAAAAGACAGTGTGTGCAATGACATTAAGTCCAAGTCTACTTACTGGTGTAAAAGGAAACATTCTGAGGGTTTAGATCCCTACCGCACTTCACTGGGAACACTTGAACATTGTATCGAGTTCCAGCTGTGAGATTCAGTATTTGTGTGGACAGGCCAGTCTCATTAAATGTCTGGTTGTGGTCCCCTGTGACTTCCACTCTGTAGTGGCTGATGTTCTCACCGGGTGCCTCACTCCAGTATAGATAGCCTTCATGTGAGGTCTCATTGGCAATGTTTATATCCCCAAAGAAACGCTCTACACACAGATAGGTGTGATATAAGGTAAATTGGTCAAATTAAATTTGCAGCGGGGCAATGTGTGGATGTGATGACTTTATGTAAATAAGAGAGAATGATGTGTTGGTCAATTGTGAAGAAGTAGAATCACAAGAAACATTCATGGTAAGTGTACTGAGGGACCATGTCAGCTACTGTAGACTGATGTCACAAGGTGTGTCCCAGTTCGCATACTTCTGTACTACGCAACACCATTTTGTAGGCTAAAGAGTAGAGGTTGACCGATGATGGATTTTAATAATACCGATCACTAAGTTGGTGGTCAGTACCTGCCGATAACCGGGTTCAATACAACCGATTAAAATTGACACTGAATGAAAAATAAAATAAAATAGTGCTGACTGAACCATGAAAATGTATTGTACTCTTTTAATGAATTAAATATATATGAACTATTATTCAAATTTTAAAGTGAGCTTTTTTTTTTTCTTAGTCCACAAGAGGGCACAATAAACAATACAGCTCCAATATATTTGTCACATATGCCCTGTTGTCTTTCGTTTTTTGTGCTTTTATGTTGAAATTCTAGTTTAGTTCCTGCTTCCTGTTAATTTTTGTAGTCCTTTGTGGTTTCATTTTATGATTGGTTTTCCCCTGATTGGTTCCACAGGTGTTCCTCATTCCCTTGTTTGTTCCTTCTATATGTAAGCCCTTGTCCCCCAAGTTATTTTGTCAGTTCTTGTATGTTTTGTCATGTTCTGTGCTTGATTTCCTGCGTTTTGTTACATTCTGTGTTACTTTGTTCATCTTTTATTTGCATTAAAGCTCCACTTAGATCCACATTCTTTGCCTGCCTCGTCACAGATCTGTGTTTTTGATGGTAGCTTTGCATCTCTGCATAAGCAGTTGTTTAAATTCGATTAATTGTGCATTCATATTTTCCCAAATTTGTCAAATTCATGTGAGCATTTGAAAGCAGTCTTGTGTCAGTCAGACAGCACACAGGAATCAAATTGAGTAAGTTCTTGGTACAACCAGAACTGTATAAACATTTTTGTCGTGACATCTTATTTATTTTATAATCAACTTGGTACCGAAGTAGGTACTTTTGACATTCCAACTTCTGTGTAGTAAAAAAAAACGAGTGCATACTGTAAGTGTATAGTGCATAATTTGAAACACAGCTACTTTAAATTTGGCAACAGTTAGCCAAAAGTTCTTCAGCTAAAATTAGTTTGTGATTACCAAAATTCAAACCACTGCCCCGCAGTGACTGAAGCTGGAAGTGATTTTAAACATATGGGCACTTGTGAGCTCCAGTGAAATGTTCACAGAAAGGTGCCTAAAGCAAGGTGTTTTTAGTTATGATGTAATACAGTAAAGAGGAATACATACCCTGACCCTAAACCAAACAATCAGAAAAAAATCTTAAATGTAATCTTAAATGGCATATGCAACCTCTGAATCGTGCTCGTCACTGATTATGCGAATGTGATTGCTTCCTGGTTTTAATACGAGATGAGAACTGAGATCTCTGATGCTGCAACATAATATCAGTGGCACTACAGAAAACAGAATTGACACATTTGAACTAATGCAAAAATGTTTGATGGGAGATGAAACTTGTCAGTAACTCAGAATTTGGTCGACGTAGGGGTACCGGAACATTTTGTAGCAACATGTCAACTTCCTGTGTGATCATGCGGGCTGCTGCTAAAGATAATAATACAGATTACATACATACATATATGTGTGTGTGTGTATATATATATATATATATATATATATATATATATAAAGCCCCCCACTGAACATTGAGTCAGTCTGGGATTACATAAAGAGACAGAAGCAATTGCGACAGCCTAAATAGATAGAAGAACTGTGGTTCAAAAATTGATTTAGCTTTTTCATGTTTACTGGACTTTGTATTATGTCAATTAATAAATGAACTCTTTATGGCATTATTTTTGAAGATATCATCACTTTGCAACATTTTTCACAAGTGCCTAAAACTTTTGCACAGTACTGTGTGTGTATATATACACAGAACATAAGATACACTACCTGTAAAAATGTAACGGTAAATGTACACTACCCATTTTTACAGGTAGTGTATCTTATGTAATACATAAGTGGTGGACACATAAGTGGGTCCACATTTGACATTTAGTGTCGATGAGCCTAATAACATGATTTTGTGCTGTAAAGCAAACTCTTACCATCATAACAGATGAAAGGGAGAAGTTCGTAGCACTGTTTTTCCTTCCACATACCAAAGCTGAGAAGGGCCACACAAGCATCCTCGATATATTCATCAGGAACTTGATCAGGTTCTGTGCTGCAAGGGCTGCCTGTGGTGCTAAACGATGTGGTGCTAAATGATGTGTTATCAGGGGTGCCAGTAGTGGTCACACTATGTGTGGAACTTGGTGTGGCACTAGTGGTGACAGTCTGTGGATTAATGGGTGAACTATGAGGAGGATCACGTATATAGTATTGAGCATCCAATTCATCTGATGTCATATTTAAGCAATAAAGGATTTTTGTCAGTAGAGGACAGTAGTCCTCCGTTTCGTTACTTGTAGTAGCCACTAAAGGGGTTCCAGAAGTCATTGTAGAGGTCACTGGTGAAGTCATTGGGGTAGTCACTGGAGTTGTATCTGGAGAACTCATTGGCGTATTCACTGGTGTAGACAGAGGAGTTTGTGTAGTTGAGGAACATTTAGGAAGAACTTTCTTCGGCACAGGATGACCAGGGTACCAGTTCTGATATGTAACAGGATCCCCACTGGACCATCTGGACCATGGTATAGAGCCATTGAAACTCTTGCGAAGTCCAATCCAGTAGTCTGAAATGAGGTTCTGCGTGATAAGGTGGACATTTCTACTAGTGACGGTGGCCAGTTCTTTATAACAGACCTGACAGTAGAGCCTTGCATCATCCCACGTGGTGCCACTGGTTCCATTGGTGCCATTGGTGCCAATGGTGTCATTGGTGCCAATAGTGCCATTGGTGCCACGGTACAGAAGAAAAAACTCCTCCTCTGCCCGTATAACCAAAACTGAAAGCAATAAATTCATAGCAGGAGTAATAATCTTTGCAACTTTGCATATATCTTAAGGTATAATGTTTTGTATACATTCGGTTAGGTCTCTAATAGAGTTGCTACAGGGTACATCTGGAACTTCCGAAACTGTTAATGGTTAAATGTTCATGCATGCTACTGTAAAACTGGTTATGCAAAATTTAGGTGAGAAAGTAATGCAAAGTTTTTTTTAGCATTTCAATGAAAACTGAACAAATGTTTATCAGTTGAAAAACAATTAAATGAATATATTTACATGGATCCTTCATATCTTATGAAACATAATGGGCATCCAGTGTATGTTTAATATTCCGCAAATATTGCTAATGTACAGTATTTCTTTAAAATATGTTATGTACTCTCTGCTAACATTTAACGGAACATTCAGATATCAATACAAGTTAAGCTCAATCAACAGCATTTGTGGCATAATGTTTATCACCACAAAGAAATTATTCCGTCTTGTCCTTCTGTTTTATTAAAAAAGGAAAAATCTGGGTTCCAGTTAGACATTTAAAATGGAAGTGAATGGGGCCAATCTGTAAATGTAAAAATACTCACTGTTTTAAAAGTATAGCCACGAGGAGTAAACAATATGTGATAACATGAATTTAGTGTGATGAAACCACATCCTAACCTTTTCTTTTAAAGTTATATCCAATTTCAAAACATTGCCATTATGTCACAACTTAAAGGAATATTCCGGGTTCAATACAAGTTAAGCTCATTCGAAAGCATTTGTGGAATAATGTTGATTACCACAAAAATCTGTTTAGAATTGTCCACCCTTTTCATTAAAAAGCATAAATTGAGCTTACATTGAGGCACTTACAATGGAATTGAATGGGACAATTTTTGGAGGATTAAAAGCAGAAGCTAATAATTTTAGAAAAGCACTTACATTAATTTTGTTTTAACAGTCATTTTAGGGTTTGTTGACATTACATTGTCATGGCAATGTAACCTAAATTTTTGCACTTTTCTTTTGAGAATAAAATGATGGATAAGTCAAACATAATATTTTTGTGGTGATTAACATTATACTACAAATGCTGTCAATTGAGCTGAACTTTTATTGAACCAGGAATATTCCTTTTAAGAAGTTACAAATCATAACATTATAAAATTCGCAAACTCACCCAAAAATGGTAGCCATAGCATATGCATGTTATATCTGCTTGTCGGTTGATTGACTTGAAGTGAACAAACCTCAGATCAGGACAGGTAATGTATGAAACCTACAAAAAATAACCACTTCATCAGAACCAGGATAGACTCCAAACAAGACTCTTTTGATGTATCATTTTTAAGTCTTTAGCCTGGTTAACTTACCAAAATTAAACAACACTTGACCTACTGTGTACTCGTCCTCTGATACTCCTTATTCTGAACAGTACAGTACAGTACCGTGTTCTCTAAATGTTTACAGAATTTGCATTTGATTTTGCATGTAGGCTATCCATGCCCTCCAAAACTTAGTTAACATATTATATTCCTTTCTAATGTTTGCAAGCAGCAAATAGTGGCCCCAAAAATTTTGCACACTTATGTCACAATAAAAAAAGAAAAAAAATGCATTTCATTGCAATAAACAAAACAATTTTAAACCTGCTGTAGTAGCAACTGCAAGCAAGTGATCTAATTAAAACAAATTGTACTTAATATTTTTTATAATTATATTTAATCAACAGGTCCCAGGGGAAATTTTAGAGGATGTACTAAGTCAGTGCACCTCAAGTTCACATAGCTGCACTTGCAGAGTGACCACAAAGACAGTTAATCACAAACACTATAGACACTCAAACAATTGTCATATGTGGTATTACTATGGAGCAATTGCTCGTTTCCCAAACCTGTACGTACATCGCTTATTTACGTAGTAATTACCATCTTTGTTATAGCATATACTGGCTTTGCAATAATCAAAATACATCACTATCATTTATTTAGTCTCCCCTTGACTCAACCTGATAAGAAAGGAGAAAGGTCCATTGGACTAAATAGATTTATGCAGGGCCGTGGGAAGATTATTTAAATTGGGAGGTGCATGTTTGCATGTGCATGGTTTTTTAAGGGCATGCGGCACTGGCAGACAAATAGACTTTACTTAAAGGGATTGTTCACCCAAAAATGAAAATTACCTTCTCATTTACTCACCCTCATGTCATCCCAGATGTGTATGACTTTCTTTCTTCTGCAGAACACAAATTACGATCTTTAGAAGAACATTTCAGTTCTGTAGGTTCATTCAATGCAAGTGAATGGACCAGAACACAGAAGGTCCAAAACGGCAACATAAAAGTAATCCATAAAACTCCAATGGTTAAATCCTTGAAGAGATATGATAGGTGTGGGTGAAAAAACGGATCAATATTTTAGTCCTTTGTTACTATAAATATGCACAAAGAATAGATGATATTGCCAGTGTAATGTTATATGGTACTAACAACTTAATATTAAACTGCTTTGCTTTATTATTTATAACAAACCAAACACATTACAATTAGATGCCCAGCTAGGTTTTCCAATAGTTTCCAATACCATTGACCATGATGCTTGCCGTTGAGAAATATTTATAAATTATTACAGTACTCACAGTTGAAAATTATTTCTCAAGATTTCAAGCATGCATTTTTTTAGGAAAATTTATACAAAACAGAAAGAAAAGAACAACCATTATCTGGACACCAGGGGGTCAGCCTTGGATTCATGAGTGGTCCAAGGCTCTCAATAACAACCAAAATGTTTTAGATACTATGTAACAATTTTCTGGGACACATGCACAGAATTTAGCTGCTACGAACATTCTGCTTAGTGATTCGGCAAACCCGGTCAATGTCTGGTTGTCATGTTTATAGTTTTATATTACAATTTAAAACAAATTAAAATTTAAAAATTTAAAATACATTTATTTTTGTGAAAGGTTTTGTCTGAAAGGTGTCTGGCCATTTTGTTATACATTATGGATGCTATCTGGGGCCATGTATAGGCTGAATCCTTGAAAATACTGAAAAGAAGCCAATATACACCATTTTATCTGCTCTGCAGATTATTTCATAACCATTACAAACAAATCAGCTTGAAACATAACTTACAAAATGAGGAAGTGAAACTTTGAATAAATATACGCAAATTCTGGTGAAACTTGAAGGTCTTGGCACGAACATAATCTGATAAAGAGGGGAAGAATTATAAGAAACAAAAACACTATTTAAAAAAAAAATTTAAAAAATAAAAAAATCAGCCATGTAAAAAAAAAAAATACAAAATTCAATACATTTTTAAACTGTGGCAGTGAAAATAAATAAATAAATAAAAATCTCACAGGTTTAACACAACTTTGGTAAACCAAAGTTAAATAAAGTTGGAATATATGCAATGAAATGTAACAGCATGACATGTTCAAGACATGTTCAAGACATGTTTTACTCAGAATCACTTCTCCCTTTCAAAAGCGGTTTCTTGCCACTCTTTGGTTTAATGCAAGGTTGCTTGTTCTAGGAGGCATTTCTGTTGGATATACATAGAAGAAAAAAAAAATCAACTTATTTTGCAAGTAAAATCAAGAGGGAGATATGGGAAATGTTAATCAGCATTACCACAATGAACACAAACCATTAATGTCAACCTTCATTCATTCTAATTCAGGTATCAAATACAAACAACATGGCTGAGTGAGTTGTACCGTTTTTGCCTGTACGTTTCCTGTTCTGTCACAGGCATCACATCCATCAATTCTATGCTACTATTGATCTTCTTCAACATTTCAAACCTGTCCTTTCCCCGGACCTGGAAAAAAATGTAAGGAACGTAAGAGGATAGCGCTAATGTGTCTGCTAAAACACTGAATGCATATAGCATTTAAGAAATCCTTTTAAATAAAATAAAAATCTATTAAATGTTTCCATGTTACGCACAGGTAAAACATAAATTTCGTCATCGGTACTAGAGTCAGCCTTCCTCTTCTTACTGGATCCAGGATCAGGTATAGGATGCGGCTCTTTCAACTGATCCTGAATCTGATGTTCTGTTTTGTAGAAAAAGGGTAAACTGCGGTTACAATTTAAATAATGCATAATTACTGTATAATGAGGCCATTTAAAGAATTTGTGCTGAATAATTATTGTGCATGTTATTTAAAATAACAGCCTCAAAATGTTCGACCCATGATTGCCTGCTGAAACCACCAGCTTAAAAGCAAGGTACAGCTAAAAAGTGCCCAGACCCCCTCTAAACCTAGCTTACTTGGAGGACCAGCTAACCAGCTTAGGCTAGTTTGTCTATTTTTTTTTTTATCCCAGCAGGGTCCTCATTTCCAGTCACCTCATTTCCTTTCTCTTACTTCTCTTTGTCCCAGTAGACTTCTCCCCAGTAATCTTCTTTAGATTCTCTTCCTCAGATTTGCGGTCACGGCCCAGGCAGGCACAAACCCGGACCTCAAAACATTGCCGACCAAGAACCTGCCCACTGTAAGCATAAGTGAACACAAAACATTCAGCCTTGATATCCAGTAAATCCAAACAGTGACTTTTGCTGTGAGGATAGAGGAAAAAAAAAAAAAATCAACTGTGTACACAAGATTTGTTTAGAATAATCCGATCACATTTACTCAAAACACATTAGAGGGTAGTCAGAAATGCATTTAACTATATTGCGCGTGTGTGGGTGCGTGTATGCACACAGTATTATATACACCTGCCTAATATTGTGTGGGTTCCCCTTATGCCACCAAAACAGCGCCAACCCGCATCTCAGAATAGCATTCAGAGATGATATTCTTCTCACCACAATTGTACAGAGTGGTTATCTGAGTTACTGTAGACTTTGTCAGTCGAAACAGTCTGGCCATTCTCTGTTGACCTCTCTCGTCAACAAGGCATTTCCATCTGCAGAACTGCCGTTCACTGCATGTTTTTTGTTTTTGGCAACATTCTGAGTAAATTTTAGAGACTGTTGTGTGTGAAAATCACATGAGATCAACAGTTACAGAAATACTCAAACCAGCCCGTCTGGCACCAATAATCATCCCACGGTCCAAATCACTGAGATCACATTTTTTCCCCATTCTGATGGTTGATTTAAACATTAACTGAAGCTCCTGACCCTTATCTGATTGATTGTATGCACTGCAGCCACACGACTGGCTGATTGGATAATCACATTGATGATTGTTGTTTGCTGAGAGTCATAATATCAGAGACGGATACAAGTGATTACAGGAAAAGCATTTTACTTGCCAGTGTCTCGCCTGACCACTTGCCATCTCAGGTGCTTGGATCACCTGAGATGGATCGTAACACCAGGTGTAAACAGGTCAAGAACAACAGGCAAGACAACAAAACAACCAGCAAGAACACAGCATGGACTTACTCGTATGTCTCCAGGGTCAAGATGGTCAGGATTGGCCTTCTATTCACCCCCCATGCAACTAGTGTTGCACATAAAGTTCAGTAGTATGGTCTACTCAACCTCAACCTAAAGAAACACAAACAATTGCAATTACAGAAATCCATTTCACTGTAAGGAGGATGTGACACACCCAGGGTTCCCACACTTTTTGACCAATACATTTCCATGACTATTCCAGCTGTAAATAACTATTGAATAAGGATTTATTTTGTTTAGAATTTTATAGAGATTTCCATTTGTATACCAGGTAACACTCTTCCTGAATTAATAGATGCAAATCATTAATAAATACACTTTTATAACTAATAAACGTAATCTATAATTAGCATACAAATGTATCCAATAAGAACATCAATAGACATTGATAATTCACACTGGCTTGCACAAAGGCTTCTCTATACAACCACTCACAAATAGCAATTTTCTAGCCAAACCTATAAAAAAATTATATTATCTAAAGAAATTTCCAAGACTTTTCCATGTTTTTACAGATTTAACTTATTTCCATGACTTTTTCCAGGCCTGGAAATAACCATTTAAAAATGTCCTTATATTTCTAGATTTTGCGACATTTTTGCTCAATTCTGTTGTACCTGTGGGGACTCGTAGGGCAGTGTGACACTATGCCTCCTGGTGTGCAGGTCCTCGTGGTACTGGGCTCTCTGAATGCCCTCCACACGCATCAGATGCCTGCGATGAGAAACACCTGAGAAAAGAGAAGAGGTCAACCAATATAGACACTACACAGACAAATTCATTTGAACAGCGACCAAACAGTGAATGTACATCAACTCCAAAACTAAACTTTTACTTATTCAAGACCTACTTCAACTTGGAATGAACTATATAAAAGTTAGCAGACAATATTACATATTGGTGACTATCAAACTTTGTAAATTCACAAATCAAATTATATTTATAATGCCTTCTCAGACAAAGTAAGTTCTGGTGTAAAGTTCTGGTGTTAAATATATGTCAAAACACATTAATGATAAAGTGCAAAATCTGTACATAGTCTGAAATCTTGGTTCATTTGGAAATCGCAACATACAAAATGACATCGAGTGCTAGGCACACCAGTGTGCAGAGCCATAAACATGACACTGATAGGCATTAATGGATTTAAATGATCAAGATGATAATATTTCTCAAAATCTAGAAGTATCTGGATAACTATATGTTTCCAGTGAAGTAAACACAAGCTCTTATTGTTTTATTATAACATGCAGTTTCATAGAAGTCAGTTCATCTCATTTGTTTAACTCATTTGCATTATATAATACACATACACATTTAACATCCTGTAAAATGACATAGTCTGACATTTCACTTTTATATTCTTTTAATGAGAAAAACTAAGCATACTCGATGCATGTGAAAATTATCCTGTAATCCATTTTTCTTCCATAGAGCATTTAGACAGCTGGTCATGGAGCTGCCTCGAGCAAACAGTGATGCTTGGCTTAGTGCTGTAAGCTGTTGCTTTAACTTTCTCATGATGCACTTTAAACTAGCTGTTGCATTGAATATTGATTTATAGTTTGAATGCTTATCTTTTAATGTTAATAGTTGCTGATTCATGTCATTTATTGCTTAGAATTCAAATTTTTAAACCTAAAACGGAATGAAATATAAAACTAGTATCTGAGCACCCAAAGTTATCTCCTAAATTTGAACTCTCCTGCACTACCGTAGGCGCTGCCTGATGGCCCGTTCACTGAGGGCTTTGATCTGGATCTCCCGATAAACGATGATGGCGACGTTACACCTGCTGAGGAGGCACCAGTTGTTGAAAACCAACCCCCTTCTGCTAATGTAGTCCCCACCACCACAGACTATCCAGGCGAATATGGCTTCCAATTATGCTTTAATCAGTCCAGCATGACAAAATCTACTACATCCACTGTGAGTGATGAGAAACACTGTCCTATAGGGTATATGGCCTGTGCAAATGCTGTCATGTCTACACTGCTCAACAAAAAGGATTTTTTTCTACTGGCCCTATTGGGCCAGTATTTCAGATTTTTACATGCTCTGCTTACATTTTCCCTGGCCCTGCCAAAATTTGATGAATAACTATTTTTAGCAACATATTTTTGTCGGGTTTTTGTTTTTTCATCAAATGTTAAGCTGGAAAACAGGGGCATACGGATTGAAATTAATACATTTAAATTTGTTTATAATTTTCAACCCATTCCAACTGATACTTTTGTTTTATTACAGTACATGGTTAAAGGGATAGTTCACCCAAAAATGAAAATTCTCTCATTTACTCACATTCATGCCATCCTAGATGTGTATTACTTGCTTCAGCTGGACACAAAGATTTTTAGAAGAATATCTCTGCTCTGTAGGTCCTTACAATGTAAGTAAATGTTGATCAGACCTCTATTACTCAATTTCCACTTTTACATCTGAAAGTTAAAGTGGAGATTTAGAGTAATAAAGGACTTAAAATATTTCTGTTTCTCACCCACCTATTATATTGCCTCTGATGACATGGATGTAACTACTGGAGTCATATGGGTTACTTTTATGTTTCCTTTGTGATTTTTGGAGCTATAAAGGTGTGATCACCATTCACTTGCATTGCATGGACCTACAGAGCTGAGATATTCTTCTAAAAATCTTTGTTTGTGTTCTGGAGAAGAAAGTCATACACATCTGGGATGGAATGAGGGTGAGTAAATTATGTGAGAATTAACATTTTTGGGTGAAAGATGAAGTGAAAATTCAGCACCTAT
Organism: Moxostoma hubbsi; assembly: GCA_032164185.1. Lineage (NCBI taxonomy): Eukaryota > Metazoa > Chordata > Actinopteri > Cypriniformes > Catostomidae > Moxostoma > Moxostoma hubbsi. Next base: position 16,966,678 of record JAVLUX010000002.1, read on the forward strand.
AGGGCAAGTGGTGGTTCTGTCAACTGGCCTGAAACCCTCTCACACTGGCCCCAGGCCAGCAGGCAATCCTAACTGTTGATCCCTGATCGATATGTATCGCAATAATTTTCCTTACAACATCAGTACTTTGAATAATTGTATCGCTATTTGTTTTATTGTACATTTCCGACGTAACATTTATTTTTATTTTTTTCAGCCTTTTTTTACTTTAGGAATCAGCAATAAAAATCAGTGAGAATGATCTGAACACAAAATTTGATGCAAAACAGATTTTAGGTATTCCACTGTTAAAAGCCTATCCATGTAGATATACTCATTTTAAAATAAAATATTGGTTGCATTCATTGGGCCTCATTCATGAAACTCAAGTAGAACAAATCCATTCTTGTGTAAATTGTTGCGTTCAATTCAAAGGTACGAATAATTACATTCGTTCTGCTTGTGTTTCCAGAATGAGGTTCGTTGTGTGTAAATGTATCATCCTATCCACCTTTTTCCTTAATGTGGAAGTGTTTCACGATTCGACCGTTTTCAGTTTCTCGTCTCCAGTGTTTTCATCTGTGTCTGTGTTTTTTCTTAGCGGGTAATGTTAAGGGTATTACATTTGTAAAAATTGACAAAAAACAAGCATCTCTGTAGTACCAATACTTCACTGAGTCGAGATGACAGTCTGTTGACAGTGCCTCACCTGAATGTGTAGACAACATGAAGCAATGGCGAGAGGTTTGTTAAGTTTATATATATATATATATATATATATATATATATATATATATATATATATATATAACTTCAACTTCACGATTATGGGTGTGAGTGCGACGGGACAGTAGTTGTTGAGGCAGGACACTGGAGACTTCTTTGGCATGGGGACGATGGTGGTGGCCTTGAAGCATGTTGGAACGACGGCGCTGCTCAGAGAGATGTTGAAGATGTCGGTAAGAACATCTGCCAGCTGGTCTGCACATCCTCTAAGCACTCTGCCAGGAATGTTGTCTGGTCCAGCAGCCTTCCATGGGTTGACTCTACGTAGTTTTCCTCACATCAGCCATGGTAAGACAGAGCACCTGGTCGTTGGGAGGAGGAGTGGTCTTCCTCGCCACCACGTCGTTCTGCACTTCAAACCGAGCGTAGAAGTCATTCAGCGCATCTGGAAAGGAGGCATCTTTGTCACAGGCAACTGATGCCACATGCGCCGTGTGTCACTGCTGTCCTGGAAGTGACTGGATTCTCTGGGCGTGTGTGCACTTTGTCTCTCTGATGGCCCGGGACAGTTTGGCCCTCGCTGTTCTTAGGGCTGCCTTGTCGCCTGCTCTGAAGGCGGAGTCTCGTGTCCTCAGCAGCACACGCACCTGGAGCGTGTGGTTATGGACTTGGAGAAAGTGACATCATCAATGCACTTGCTGATGTAGCTGGTCGCTGATGCTGTGTATTCCTCCAAGTTGGTAGAGGCGCCATATGTTGCAGCCTCTCTGAACGTGCCAGTCAGTACACTGAAAACAGTCCTGAACAGTGTTGCCAGATGTACGATAATTATCGTATTTGTACGATAATTTTGACCTCTGTACGATGTACGATCAATAATGAAAAAAATCCCATAATGTACGATAATTTCAGAGTTTTCAGTTGTTCGTCCAAACACACATCCTACCGCTTCTCTCTCAGACCCCGAATCATTCGCAGGCAAGCACGTATACACACACACACACACACACACACACACACACACACACACACTAGGGTGACCACTTGTCCCGCTTTACGTTGTACTGTACAGCAATTTTACCCTTTGTCCCGCCTCACGCAAATTGAGCATCTGTCCCGCTTTTTCATTGGACCCTGCCTAAATACACGGATGCGTCCATAGGCGTACTGTTAACTTATGTCCAATAGTTCAGAGGAGAGCAAAAAATGCGGTAGTCGATAGGCTGAGTCGTCGTACGTCAATCAAACTGTTGACTGGTGCACGAACGCCTCCTCAACGTTGTCAACAATCTCAAATTGGAGGGTGCGCTGTTCGGTCGGTTAAGCAGCCATGGCCAGTGCGGCCACGAAAAAGAGAAAATGCACTTTTAATAGCGAATGGACCGCAAGATACTCTTGGTTAAGACCTGTAGATGGCGAAGCAGAGAGAGCTTTTTGTATTTATGCAAAAGCAGTTTTTCTGTGGGACATGTTGCATGTGAGTACCACAGAAAAAAAGCACATCATCAAGAAACATACAAATCAGTGCAATCGTTTTTCAATAAACCAAATGACCCACAGGCTGACAAAGTTTCGGCAGCAGAAGTGACAAGCGTTTATCATGCCGTACATCACACACATTCATATCGCTCTACCGACTGCAGTAACAAGTTAGCCCCAGTAATTTTTCCAGATTCTGAAATAGCTAAGAAAATGTCGTGTGGCCGCACCAAAGCAACATCTATTGTAACAGATGTCCTCGCTCCGGTCTCAGTGGAAAAATGAGTGTTTTGTCTTTTATAGGCCTAGGCCTATGCCTTAAGCTGTAGAAACTTTGGGTGATATTTTGGGTCAGGTAGTGTCTTAATCTTTTAGTTGGTGGGTTTAAAAAATGTTTCTGGGTAAATTAGATAGACAATATATCTTAAGTTTAAAGTTATTACGTCTGTCCCACATTGTCCCTCTTTACCATGCTACTTGTCCCACATTTTGTCTGACTGGAGGTGGTCACCCTAACACACACACACACAGCACAAGTGGATGTGGCATCCGATGATGACAGCGACTTAGAGATCGAATTTGAATCTTTTTTTGTGTTGTGCACTTTTTTCTTTTTTGTGCACTTTTTTTCGGCATATCTTTTGCACTTTGGAAAAAAAAAGTTATTCAGACTTCCTCCAGTTAATGTGAGCGTATTATACAGGTTGTTCAAATTAGCTGTAAAATTATTTGGAAAATAAAATTGTTGGAAAATAACTATATTTTATGCGTTTGGTTTGTGTACGATAATTTTTTTTAAAAAACGATAATTTTGAGGTTTTGGTACGATACTTCGACATTTCTAATCTGGCAACACTGGTCCTGAAGAGCACAGATGTCTCCTGCTGGCCAGGTTTTCACCTGCTTCTGAAGTGGTTTTGTGCGTCTGACAAGTGGTCTGTATGCTGGAATTAGCATAACAGAGATGTGGTCTGAGTAGCCGAGGTGGTACGCACCTGGGATTTTTTTTGTAAACAAGATCAAGCGTGTTCGCACCTCTCGTTGCAAAGTCCACATACTGATGGAATTTAATTTCCAGTCTGTCAGGGTGAGCATTCTGCAGTTCACTCATAGCCCCATACAGTTCACAGAGTGCTTCCTTAGCGTTAGTGCTGGGGAGAATGTAAACTCTGGTTATAATAACAGCGGTGAATTCCCATGGTAAATAAAAAGGTCCGCATCTAACAGTCACAAGCTCCACCAGCGATGTGCTAGTCTAGTTAATGCTAAGAGTTTTTGCACCATACCGTGTTGATGTAAACACACAAGCCACCACCACAAGTCTTACCACACAAAGCTGCATTCTGTCGGCATGAAACGAGGCGAGCCCGTCTAGCTGAATGGCAGCATCTGGAACTCTGTCGCTGAGCCACGTCTCCGTGAAAACAAAGACGCAGCAGTCTCTAAACTCACGGCTGGGGTTTGTTTTTAGACTAGCTTGGACCCCCCGACCCTCTTGCCACGCTTCCGCTTCCTCGCACACCGCTTGCGACCCGTCCTCTCCCCTGGCCACTGGCATCACTGCAGCAAACAGAGTCCGCGTAGCGCCTCCTGCAGGTCATCATGAAGCTTGGTTGCTGCATGAATCCTATATTTGAGCAGTGTCTGTCAATGGTAGACACGAACAAATTGTTTATACTCTCGTTTATTCAAGGTTTTTACCTGGTTACACCTAAATAAAATTTTTAAAGTCATTAAAAATCTATATTTTTGTCACAAATTCATGATTTTTAAATAAAAATATATTTTTTTACCTTGAAAAATGTGTTTGAAAACTTTTTGGAAATGAACGATTAAGTTGTTTACACTCTCATGTATTCAAGATTTTTAAGTTTTAGGATTTTGTTATTTTAAAACAGATTGGACACAAAACATCTCTAAAAACTTGAATTGATTTATTTGTTTACACCTCAGACAACCTAATCTGTCATTAACCCATATATAGAACAACAGCACTACTGCTCACGTGATACTTCTTAAAATGTCCTATTTAAATACTAAAATATTTTTGGTGGTTTAAAACTTCAGTGTATGGACTTACATGTCCTCCCACAACTCATTGAAATTGCCCTGGCTCATGGGCAGCTCCATTATTAGGTCCTTGTCACTCACGATGGCTCAGTTACCCTGCAGCCTGTTACCGGACACTAGGGGGCGCCAGAGACTGCAAAACAGAAAAGGGCAAGAGGCAAAGATAGAAAGGTATGGAGGGGAACAAATCTGAATACATAGACAAATCGGTACATATCAAGTAAATATCGTTAATCTTGTTAACACCTTAAACTTTGAAACTGGGGTCAATTCACAGGCCTAAAATTAAATCAGGACTCTCGAACAACCGGAATGAAGTCACCGATCACAAAACAATCAAGAATCTGGGTCTTCAAAACAAAGCCAAAACCGTGTGATCGTGTCGTTAAAGGTGCTGTGATTTGGTGATTGCGGGGTAAAAATCCACTTAATGTGAATCAACCCCCACTAGGTTTGGTTTTCGGGACCTTTCAGTTGTACACAAAAAAAACAAATCTGCACCGTCTCTGGAGATTAAAGTAGCCTATAGCAGGCCCTAATCAATGGCGAATCTCTTAATCATAATAATAAAACAACACGTTGAATCGTCAGATAACCAGTATAAAATATGTCGTACCAACAACAGTCATATTGGCTTACTAGTTAGACAGCTTCGGGTTTTGTTAAATAGTTAAGATTATATGGCATATAACTTCAAAACGTGTGAGCTGATCAATCAGCGTATCGATCTGGATCGATACCTCGCCTCCCAGAGAAGCTCCTTTCCCAAATCCCTTAACGCTTCACCCTTTCTATCTTGAAAGATCTTCGAGGTTTTTTGGATCTTGCGGAAAGTTATCTTAACAAAGCCCGTCTCACTTGAACTTCCCTCATTTATAAAAGTGAAACAGTGAAGGTCACGTGACCGACTGGTGACGCATCATTTGAATTCGAGATCGTGAACAATAAAAATAAGTTGCCATTATGTTAATCGTTTTGTGCGGTATATTAAAATTTGAATTTTCATGACCCGTGATTTAAAAAAAATAAATAAATACATTTATGTTAAAAAATATATTTATTTAAATTATTTCGATTATTTGTCATCTTTAACTTATTTATACATACATTTTGGATGGTTTATACATTTCTTTAAACCATATTTCTTTATTTTATTTGGTTATTTTTTTCCTTCGCCGGCACTTGTGTTTATGATTTTATTCAGACATTGTGTGATCTTATTTAACATAGGAAAAAAAAACCACCACAGTTTTACCGCCTTTTGTGGACTAAATTTTATCTTTAAATACGGGACTATCCTGTATCTTACTGCAGGGGTGGCAACCCTATAAAAAGTGAATGGGGCCAGTTTGTAAATGCTAATATGCACTCTGTTTCAAAAGTATAGCCACAAGATGTAAACATTAAACGTGTTAACAATAAATTAATGTACTAAAATAACTTACTAACCTTATCTGTGTAATGTTATAGCCTATCCAATATTAAAACTTCATTGCCATCAAACCCGGTAATCCTGATATAGCATATCATTTTGCACAGATGAGTTTAGTGAGTGATTTTATCACATTAATATCATGTTAGCTACATATAGTGTTTACAACTTGTTGCTATACTTTTAAAACAATGTGTATTTTAGCTATTATGGACTGGTCCCATTCACTTCCATTAAATATCACTTATGGTGTGTTCACGTCATGATGGAATTAATTACAAGATTCTGTCTTGCAAAAAGTATTCACGTCTTTATAGAACTCATAAATACAAGTCGTTAACTCTGAATTCTCTGAAAGCTCAGGTAGTGAACACATATACTGTGTCTCCTTTCCGAGGCTTGTCGGCCACATACGCCATCAAGGCTGTCTCGTTTCAGAAAAGCGAGTAGGACACTCCGAATGCAGCCTTTGAAACCGTCCTTCATTCACAGGAATTTGGAGAATGCAAAGAGGTGTATCCTTCGTGGGCACTCACAACCCACAATTCTTTGCTTCAATGAAAATTAACATAATTTGTCTAAAAAATTACACCAGTTTGCTCAAAATATGATGTTCAAATGTGAGTAATGTTAAATGTTGTTTTGATTATTGGGCATTGGGCATCCCCCTTGGAAACTACGCCCCTGGATGTGCTGGACAACAAGTCCAATCCATGGCCCCACCTCGCAATTTACAGGACTTAAAGGATCTGCTGCTAACATCTTGGTGCCAGATACCACATGCCACCTCCAGAGGTCTTATGGAGTCCATGCCTCGATGGATCAGAACAGTTTTGGCGGCACAGGGGGGGACCTTTACGATATCAGGCAGGTGGTTTTAATGTTGTGGCTGATCTGTGTATGTTGACGCTGCTCAGTGAATGGTGATTGAGGCTGTCAGTCCCTAACATTCTCTACCATCTCTATATTTTCCAAAATCTCTCATTTTGTGTTCCACAAAAGATAGAAAATCATACAGGATTGGAAAGACATGAGACTGAGTAAATGATGACAGAATTTTCATATTTGGCTGAACTAACTCTTTAAGGCTTGTCAGGTTATTTCTTCCCTTTGTGCCAACAGAAGCAGCATAATTACAATTCATATATAGAAAAAATCATTCCCGCCAGCATCATGCTTGTTCTTCACATTGTGTATGGCTTATATGCCCCTTACAGTTTTAAATGATCTTTGTATAATTTTGCCAAATCAGTTATCACTCTCATCCTTGTGATCATCATCTGAAGTCAACATTCGGTAGGGTCTGATGCTAAAATACCTTTTTGTACTTTAATGCATAGTATAGATGAATCACATATCTATTCTTAAAGGAAGTGTTATAATCAAATTTGATATATTTTACAAAGTGATCAAAGAAAATTAGCCATTTCTACACTTACTGTCATGAGGTTAAATATTAAAACCAAAGCTCCTCCATCATCTGATTTTGGGTGTCATCTGTTTGACCAAGTCACACGGTCATATCGTGTTTGAGATTGTGTTTGCTCTTGTTACCACCCACTTGATCCAATGAACTTACTTCAATTTACTTTTACCCTCCAGACATTCTGCCAAACCCATTCTGCTGATCACACTGCTCACACCATGGAACATTACCTTAAAGGGATAGGTTACGCAAAAATAGAAAATTCTGTAATTATTTACTCACACTCATGTTGTTCCAAATCCTCAATGGGTGATCAAGAAAATGACCTGGACTTATTTTACTCTAAAATCAAAAGGAAACAAATACAAGTGATACGTAGAAAATTTGCCCTGTTTTTAGTGCCATTAATATTTAAGACAGTTACATAAACATTTTAACCCACAATTCTCATTAGCGCAAGACAAAAAAAAGATGGTCATTATGATATTCCCATTACTGCAATGTGAAAAAATTATACATCAAATATAAAGTGGTAAAGTTAGAAAAAAAAAAAAAAATGAAAAAGGCACTTCTAGTACAGAAGTTAAAAAGCATTTATTGTTGATTGGCTGATCACATTGGGACATTAACATTTTTAAAGACCAGTAGCTGCACACTGATGAATTTCAGCAAACAGCCTTCCTCAGAGTGAGTCAGAAAATATTATTAATGTCCTAATGTGACTAGCCAATCAACAATCAGCTTTTTTTTATTATAAGTGCCTTGGACTTTTCTTTCCATATTTTCATGACTGAAACCCAAAGAGCAACTTCTGGGATTACTACAAGAGATCTCTCCAGCAAGTTGTGTTCCAAGATGTTTTCTTTCTGACCTGATAAAATAGTAAAGTATTTATACATCATAATAGCATGCTCTTGTCACTGCCTTTCATTTTCGCTGATTTAAAAGAAAAAAGATTGAACAATAAAGGCTTTTTCACTGTAATACAGTAAATCATTGAAAACGATAGGTATAGTGAATGTAAAACGTCCGTATGTGTTATGGGAATGAGAATTTGGGTAAAATGTGTCCTTAAAGGGACAGTTCACACAAAAAGGACAATTCTCTCATTATTTACTCACCCTCATGATATCCCAGGAATGTATGACTTTCTTTCATCAGCAGAACACATTTGAAGAAAACATCATCCACATGACTCCAGTGGTTAAATGAATGTCTTCTAAAGCGATATGATTGCTTCTTGTGTGAAAAAATATAAGTATTTAAGTACTTTTTAACTATGAACCGTCACTTCCGGTAAGCTTCACAAGAGGGTAGCGATGTGGATGTAAACTCACATTCTCCACTCGGTTGGGCACACAAGCACGCCATTGTGAGTAAAGAAACAGATAATGACAGATCTAAACGAAAACCAACAAAGCTTCTGTACAGTGTTTCTCCTCACTTTTAAACAGCGCTACTCTTCCAGCTGTGGTGTGTCAGTTCTTGTGTTTCAAATGCCAATGCAGTTACGTCACACACGTGTACCGCTTCTGACTGGAAGCAAGATTTAGACTTTAGACTAAATATTGATTTATTTTTTGCACCAAAAGTGATCGTGTCACTTTAGACGACATTACTTTAAGAAGTCATTACTGGAGTCGTATCGATGCCGTTTATGCTAACTGTCTGTGATTTTTGGAGCTTCAAAAGAGAAATCTTCATTCACTTGCATTTTAAGGACCTACTGAGCTAAGATATTTTTCTTTTTTTTTCTTCAAATGTGTTCTGGTGAATGAAGAAAGTCATACACATCTGGGAAATCACGAGGGTGAGTAAATAATGAGATAATTTACATTTTTTGATTAACTATCCCTTTAAAATAATTTTTCATTTTCTTTAATCAAAACATATAGTTTGCATTGATTTGGGCTTAAATTTGACCAGTATGTTTTCTTGACATTGTTGTTAATTGTTAGGGAAAGGTCTCAGTCACCATTCACTTTCATTGCATCTTCTTTCATGCAAAAAAAGTTAATGGTTACTTTGTCTGTGGCTGACATCCCCCGGACTGACAGCGAAACTATCAACGTTGCCCCCCCATCAAAATGCCCCATCACAAATTGCATCCTAATACCATTCCTGGATGGTGAGTAAATAATGACAAAATCTTCATATCTGGGTAAACTATCCCATTAAAAATTCTTCGTTTAATGCACCCACGCAGAGAAGAACTCATACTCATCTAAAGAGGTATTTGAATTCTTTTCTACAGGAACATGTATTGGAATTTAATCTAAATGTCAGATAAATATGCTGTCTACATGGAGCAGTGAATATGCATTATTGGACTCCCTGAACTGCAGCAGACATGGTGTTCGCCTATAAGGGATCTTGTTTCTCTAGGTTTAGTGAGTGATGCACTCATAACTCTGGCTGGGGCCCTTACTTCACCTGACAGATGTCAGATTCAACCACTCTCTCTAAGCCAGGAACATCAGAAATCAAGGAGGGAGGGAGTAAGATGGAAACGAGACAAGGGAGTGTGAGAAAGTGGTGTGAGTTGGGGGCGTGTTAACCTATAGGGGGTGTGTGGTGGGTTTGTTAGGAAGGGCTATTAAATTGAGAGAACGACGTCAGCCATTTTTCCATTGCATTGCTTACTGTTTCTGTGTCACAGCACAGATGAGACTCTATCCCCTGGCTTCATAAATCTGACCTAAAAAAAGACACACACACACCTAAAGAAGATATAAATGGTATAGTCCACAATTGAGAAACACCTGTTGCCTGTGGGGGGATACTTTTCATGTGACCTGGAAATGGGTTTGCTGGGGAGGGGGTTATATGCAGAGTTTGTGAACCCTGAGGCATGTATTCGAAAATATAAGAGATTTTTGAGCTATGAAAAGCTGGACAATGGAGACTAGGCCATCCCAGTTACGCAGTCTTGGCGAGTGCTGCTGAGTTCGAAACATTCAAGGTGGGCAGGTTGCTCACTTTACCCAGCTAACTGTGCCTGTGATGATTATGATGGAAGCTGCACTGAAGAAGTGCATCTTTGAAAATGACCATATGCTCAAAAAATAGTTTAATCCCTTAGGTGAGGATATACAGAATGCTTAATGTCCCAAAAGTTTATACATTTTTAACTTCATAGTTATAATTACTCTCAGCTTTTGGGTTGTACACTCACCCCTGTGTTGTTTTAACCCCATATCAATTTTTCTTGGCACTAAGATTGTGCTCATTGATATCATACAATGGCAGTTTATGGTGACCTCCTCTTCAAGCTTCAAAACAGTGCAACAGTATAATTCAGAAGTCTAATATATTATTCCATGAGACTCATGATTGTTATGAAAGCATACAATAAGGTTTGATTAGAAACAAACCGAAATCTAATGCATTATTTAGTGAAACTGTTGGCCGACCGTTGCTCTCCTCTGAGCATTCACGACAGTGCACAAGAGCAACAGTTACGCTCAACGTGGTCAAGTGAAAACTTATTTTGTTTATCTAAAAACAGGTCTGCCACAGCAATACTAACAACAGAACACAACACACCTGCACACAAACCAGAGAACAGAACTTATTAAACATGTCTGATGAGTTTGTGGTTGGAGAATAGATGCATTTCTATGCCCAGCCTTCTTTGTTTGAAACGGGGTACTCAGAAATCAAACTTAGAGGGACTGAAGAGGCTGAATGCAGACACAGACACACTTTGTCCAGATCAGACACCAAACAACACGCAATAAAAGGTATCTTTTCTATGTTAATCATAGTTTTTTGTCCTAACAAGTTGTGACGAGTGAGGGACATTCTGTCGATCACTTGTTTTCTGTTTTCGGCATTACGCCAGGTAAGCCCGTCCGCTGTGAACTGGCACTGGTCCAAAATCATTCATGACAGCATATTGAAGCCAACATCTCAAGAGCCTGTAGGGAATAAAGGAAATGCGACATTTAGGAGTGAACTTTAAATTGCCCTCATTCTCACACCATTATATATAGGGAATAACATATATCATTTAGAGATGTGGATGGGATCAGTTAACATACACCCATTCTACCACCATTATATGTAAGATATTTGGTATGCTAAATTTAGAAGGGAATTTAGGGTCTTGAAATATGTGAGCTATGGACTAACTTAAACTGTCCTTATTGTACCTTATTAGGTAATGTAATGTATAACGGAATTAGTTTTGGTCGACAACCATTATAAATTAGATAAATGACAAATAACTGGATTAATAGATTCTCTACCATTAAAATTGTGATACAACATTTTGTTGTATCCACTCACAATTTCTACTGTAAGGAGTTAGCTTTAATAAGTGAATTATGATTAAGTCGAGACCCGAGCTTCCGTGGATCACACATGGGGAAGTGTCAGCGTGAAGTCTGAGCAGTTAGCGGAGCAGAAGATGAAGCAGAAGAGACAGAGAGCGTGTTCTTCCTGTTTGGAAATATTTGAACTGAAATTGGGCACATCCCCAAAAGTGTCCTACGCTAATGCATTCTGTACATTCTAGAGGGCTAAATCGGTAAGTATTGTGACTTGTGTAAAATGTTCCTGGATTAAGATGAAATGCCTTGGTATTCGAGTCGTGCAAATCTGATGGTCCTTGTAACCTTACTGTGTGGGGGTTCTGGCTGAAGGCCTGTGATTTACGACATTGACACATTCAATGTTGAAGCTGCACTGAAGAAGTGCGTCTTTGAAAATGACCATATGCTCAAATAATAGTTTCATCCCTTAGGTGAGGATATACAGAATGCTTAATGTCCCAAAAGTTTATACATTTTTAACTTCATAGTTATAATTACTCTCAGCTTTTGGGTTGTACACTCACTCCTGTGTTGTTATAATACCATATGCATTTTTCTAGGCACAAACAGAGAAATTGTGAAAAAAAGATTGTGCTCATTGATGTCATACAATGGCAGTTTATGGTGACCTCCTCTTCAAGCTTCAGTATACTGAAAGGCTGGGGTTTTCCTTGTTTCAAATCATGTTGCTGGAATTCTTGTGTACATAATCTTAAAAGCAGATTAAAAATGACTTAATTTTGGTCTTTTTGTTGATGTCTCAATCTCTTCAGGTGGATGTCTGTCACACAGACACCGGTTCAGAATGGAGAAGCGGTGACAGACATTTCTACCTCCTCTTACCCTCTCTGTTTGAATTGAGATTCAAAAAATTAGGTTGGGCATAGAAATGCATCTCCTCTTCGATTACAAACTCTTCAGACATGTTTAATAAGTTCCGTTCACTTGTTTGTGTGTTGCTGTTTTGTGTTCTTTTGTTAATATCACTGTGGCAAACCTGTTTTTAGATAAACAAAATGACTTTTCGCTTGAACAGACCATCTTGTGAGCAGGTAGAGCGTAACTGTTGCTCTTGAGACTAATAGAATAATTTATTCGACTTCTGAATTATACTTTTGCATTCTTTTGAAGCTTGAAGAGGTAGTCGCTATATACTGCCATTGTATGACATCAATGAGCACAAAAATGTTTCACAATTTCAGCCTTTGTGTTAATTAAAAGAAAGAAAGTCAAATGGGGTTATAACAACACAGGGGTGAGTAAACAATGACTGCATTTTCATTTTGGGGTCAAATGCTGTATCTTTTTAAGAATGACAATATGTTACTTAATAAAACACTGGTCCATAGAAAAGTTTACCTATAAAATGTGCTTTATGTGATACTACATAAGTAGAAGTTCAATTGTTAATAGGCATAAGCAAAGACATTTAACCTTATAAAACAAAAAAGGCAATAAAAGCTTTGCAAATGTGAATTATACAAGCCTTTCTCTTTTATGCAATGACACGTGAGGTTAAGACAATTTTGTGCACTGACAAACTGACCTTGGACTGGATCTAATGGAAACAGTCTTGTCTAGTGACTCCTTTTGCATATATATATAAACCCCTCCCTTCTACCTCAGCACAAACTTCAAAAATACCAGCGGGTGCAGGGCGGGCGAGCATGTGTCCCCATGTCCTCCTCTCCACACATCCTGAGTCGCTGAAGAAATTATAGACACTGGAGTAACAGAGAAAGCGCAATGACAGAACGCACCTAGGTCAATATTCTGGACTTTTTGTTTCATTTTTGTGTGCCTGTGTTAAAAGTACCAATTACAGTCAAAGACTTCTGGAATAACATTTTTTTAGAAGAAGGAGCAAAGACTTGAATCTCGTGCACTCAGCGTCATGCCGGCTAGGTTTCAGCAGTTGGGAGGGGAGGTAATAGCCATCTATATTATGTAATTATAGAAATTATATTTTAAATAATGTTTAATATTTTCTAAAATAGGTCTGATGATGTTGATTGTTTAAATTGAGTCTTGTCACACATTTGAACCATATATCTTACTCATATAAAAAGTGTAGACATTTTAGTGGCCAACATGTAGTGGTTTGCCCTTCTCATTAGTAAAATGATAGTGTGCACTGAAAGGAAAAATGTACCTAGAAAATATACTTCATGTGGTATAACATCTACATTAACTGGTTTTGTTCATGTCAAAAATAATATCATCACTGAATCAACCTGAATATGTTAGGTTACACCAGCAAAACTATTTTTGAGGTTTAGATTAGGTTGAAAAGGCTCCTTAAGGTTACAATCGCAGGATACCAGTTTTTACAATGTGTTTATGCTTAGATTAAATGTTCTGGCGTTATTGTTTAAGTGAAAGCATAAACTAGATTTTGAGAATGGTAAAGTTGTCTTTGGAGATTGCATTTAAGCGAAGTGTGAGATTGAGAGGTTAATAGTAACAACGTTGCAGTTAGAAACAAATTATACATAGATGGTCACATCTTTACCTTTAAATAACCAAGTAACAACTTTGTAGTCACAAATCTGACTTTCAAGGTGCACTATGTAAATAGTAATATATCTCTTGTGGCTGTACTGTATGTTTTTGATAGTGCCATGTGATGTGCTTACAGTAATCACAACACTGAAGCTCCACAATTAGCCAACTTCAACAAAATGCTTATTATGCCAGCACATCTGAAAACAGATTTGAATGAATCGTTGTTCATATGGGCATAAAATAGGTACAATATAAATAAAAGGTCCCTTAAATTATGTTATCCTAATCTACCGTATATTCGAAAATATACAGCAATAATATAGACCTGTTAATATGCCAAGAATACTCATTGAGACACCTTTCTTTACCTTTTTCTTTCCCAAAGAAGCAAATAGATGAGACTTACACATCTCACATCAATACAGTAAAACTAGGACATACTGTTTCCTTCAGTTACTACGTAGAGCAGTTTTTAAAGATTTCTCCTGAAACCGTAAAGATATTGCTGTCCAAGTGTGCAGACTTAGTGTCCTTCTTCACAATGTTTTCATGCATAATTTCAAAACAGAACCTGGCATAGAATCAACACAGCAGGATCATGCCATAGAACAAATGCACAAAACATGTCATTAAGGGCCATGACTATTAAGACTGTATATGGATATATTTATTTTGGCCTTTACGGTTTCAGCTTATTAGTTGCTGGTCATACAGTTAAAATCTAAAATAATAAGCAACAGATATTTTAATATAGATAATGTACAAGTTTCAAATATCATATATTATTTGCCTATGTATGATTATAATTTTTAGAACACAAGATTAATTATCTGTCTTAAAGCACATTACATTGCTGAAAATTTCTGAAGGCTTTGGTAACACTTAACATTGGAAAATGTATATTTCTGCCATAAGGTTTATATAATGCATGCAAGTTTAGAGAGGCATATTCTGCACTCCGCATGGGTACTGTCTGCGGATATAAACAGGACGAGGGTCTTCCCGCGCCCCTGTCAGTCAGTGAGAAGGCAGGTGTGGGCTCTGTGCCTCTAATTCAAAAGTTCAAACTGCAAATGCCAAATGAACCACAAAGACAAGTGAACAGAGTGAATTGTGTTACCTTTAGCCATATGACAAACTAAACAGAACGAATCAGTATATTCACAGTGTTTATTTTGAAAGCAGCAAAACCTAATTAAATATGTTGTTCTGTGGTATACAAGGATAAGTACAATTTTGTCTGGAACAGGCAGAAGTCATAACAGTGGGTAATTACAATCGGTCATAACATAACGGGAATTCATTTGTTTTACTGCACTCTAAAAAAATACTTTTGGATAGAATTAACATTAATATACCTAAGAAAATATTCTGTTGGATTGTGTCTTGAAATATAAACACATGAAACAGTACTTTACTTTTAATGGATCTATCGTTTAAAAATATTTACAATTTATCGTATATATATATATATATATATATATATATATATATATATATATATATATTTACTATAATATATTATGCAGAGCATATCATTAAAATCATGAGCTCTTGCAAAATGAAATATTGTGATATTGTTTTTTTTTTTTTGAATGATACTTAATAGCCATGTGATGTCACAACTGTAAACTTTTATTTTGTTTGTTTGTGTTGGCATCCTGCAGAGAATAACTGGAACCCTTGCTCTGTCAGTGTTCACAGCTGTGCTGGGATCATTTCAATTTGGGTACAACATTGGAGTCATCAATGCTCCTCAGAAGGTAAATTGACCATATTGCTCCTAAATGTAAATGAGCAAAAGTGGATGATAATAATCTTAAAAATATATTTTTTAATACTAGTCATTTTTAGTCATATTATCTTTAAAATGTTTAAATATGAAACAGCTAATGTGCTTTCCCAAAGAATATGAAATAGAACAAAGACTATATATATATATATAAAAGGTACTCTTTTTTTATATAACATGTAGTCCTTGCAACAAATATAAGCACCTTGATGTACTTAATCAAATATCTCTGCTAATCTGTAACTGTAAAATACTCCATTAAAAGCCGCTGGAGTCTTTTAACAATTGATCTCCCTTTATGAAAGCCTGGATATACAGTAAACCAAGTACATCTATTTCTAGAGCATGTACCAAGGGTGCACATGAGTGGGAAAAATTAGATGTGACATTTCCACACATGGGCCTGGAATAACACACAGCTAATGCTTGTGTTACTGTTTCATCCACCGAAGGTCAGACTTCGGGAATCACTCTGATCTTGTGCCAGGACTTTTTCATCATCTGAGTATTAAATCTTTAACATATATCTTCAAATCATATGTCCATGTTCTTCATTTCAAACCTTTGGAATTCCTTGCAATAGTTCTGCTTTGGGATAAGGACATGAGACCCTGTGTTTGGTTCAAGCTTTATACCATATATTGTTCATAACAAGGTGCATTAGGCCTAATTTAATGTGGAGTTTCTGATCATTAGATAGAATTGATCATAGAAACCTAAACTGTATCTCAACCCAGCAGTCTTTGTTACTCTCTTTTTCTCTGGGATTAATAATGGCTTATCATTTCTTCTATCATCCCCTGTTGTATTTTTAATTCTGTCCATTCTCTTTAGATCATTGAGCAGGATTATAACTCAACATGGACAGAAAGGTACTCAGAACCAATTCCTCCACCGACATTGACGTCTCTTTGGTCACTCTCTGTGGCCATTTTCTCCATTGGCGGCATGCTGTCCTCCTTCTCTGTTGGAATTGTCTCAGAGTTCTTTGGCAGGTAAGAGGCAGGTTTCCCAATTTTCCCTCGTACTTAAATGCTAACGATCAGTTATCTCATGTGTCTTGATGTATCAGAATGACTGTAAAATCACTAAACATTATGACCTGTCACACAGATGCAGATCTAGTATAGAAAAAGTAAATTCAGAATGTTTGATGAATTTTGTCATTATTGCAAAATAAAGTCAAAAATGGTGATCAGGACCCTGACACGAAGCAGAGGGCTCTTGTATCATGTATATTTTGCAAGAATGACCAGTTTACGGTATATTTTCTTGTATATTACTTGACTACTTACTAATTAAATAAAGTAAATGGTATGAAATATTAATTTCAATTATTATGTAAACTATAGGTAGACTGATGTATCAGTTTGACCAATTAATCAGTGCCGATAGTTACTTATTGGAACTATCGGTCATCTGCAAAAATCTATGCAGATAGTTGCAGACAGTTTTTCAGCACATACAATGTGTCTCCAACTTCACATCTTATGAAACATAGTAGACTAAACATTGTAAACATAAAATGTTGTGTGTTCCTCATTAAATGTGCTTGGATTAACAGTTATATCTAGTGGTGTTGATGCAGCATCATTTAAAATTTAAAGTTTTCAGTTTCAGATGCCATTGTAGAAATTAACCATTCATAATCAGCCATGATTAATTTAATCCAAGAATGAAAGCGTCCAATAACAAGACGGTTACTGAGATTAAAGCGAGTAGTATTCAGCTGGTCATGTGATCCCAACATGACTGCCCCCATGAGGGCACCCCAACCCCATGTAGAATAAAATAGCTTTTATAAGGTTACTGATTTGACTAGAGTCCTCATATCAGATATCAGGTCATGATTTTATACATATGTTTCAAAATTACAATACATTTCTTTAGGAGTGAATCTTTACTGATTGCATCTTTTAACTTTGGATGGATGGATGGATGAACTGCATCTGGGGTTTTATTAATTTGTGGACTCTTGTAGCCTCTGCCTATTTCTGTAATTGTAAGGAAAGAATCATGTTTTTTTCTAACATTCTTTAAATTGATTTAACAAACTACAGGCCAGAGATAAATGATAAACGAGATAAAAGAGGCCACAGAGTGCAACGAGAGACATCGAGTCAGCACAATCTATAAAATTGGTTGTCAGGGACAACGCTGAAATTTACAGTTTAGTGGTCATTTAAAAACATTTACTCTAAATGGTGCAATTGACCAATCAGAATTGAGTATACAGAAGAGCTGTGTAATAAATAACTATGTATTTCATGGGCCTATTTATTTGTAGCAATGCCAAATGACAGTTTTACGCTACACATCTTGACCCAGTTTTCCATCTGAAATTTGAGACCAACAGTCCAGGAGACTGAAAGAGGGCTTGATTAAAAGAGGCTTAGAGACGAGATGGAAAGAGTGAAGGAAAGCAGAAAATGGAGGTGTAAAGTAAAATGAAAATGTGTAAATATAGTACTTGGCTTAAGTTTTTAATTTATTTTGCTTACTGTTTATTAAACAGATTTTTTTTAATCCAAAGTGACCTACAGTTCACTTACTACAAGGGTAACCTTGTACAAGGGCATAGTGGTGATAGAGGAAGGAGTTACAGGTCACAACAGCTGTGCTAAGGAATATTCTGGGTCAAATATAAGCTAAGATCATTAGACAGCATTTGTTGTATAATGTTGATTACCACAAAAAAATAATTTTGACTCGTTCATCCTTTTCTTTAAAAAATAAATAAATCACTAAAAGTTATAGTGATGCACTTTCAATGAAAGTAAATAGGTGCCAATTTTTGGAGTGATGAAATGACGAAATGTAAAGCCTATCATTTTTATAAAAGAACTTACATTTGTTTTTACATTTATGCATTTGTGCATTTGGCAGACACTTTTATCCAAAGCGACTTACAGTGCACATATTAAAGGCACAATCGCCCCCGAGCAACCCAGAATTATGTGCCTTGCTCAAGGACACAATGGTGGTGGCTGTGGGGATCGAACCAGCAACCTTCTGATTAACAGATATATGCTTTAGCCCACTACGCTGCCACCACACCATTTTTATTTATTTTTTTTTAAACTTGTATATTATTTGTTTACATTGTCGTTTTAGAGTTTATGGCATTATGTCTTCATGGCAACAAAGTAGTAAAATTGGATATAACTTAAAGAAAATGTTACAACCCTAAAATCAAATAAACTTACTTACTTCTATTGTAAGTGCCTCACTGTAACCCAAATATTTACTTTTTTAAAAGAAAAGCAGGGACGAGTCAAAAATGTGTATTTATTATTTTGTGGTAATCAACATTATGCCATAAGAGCAATCAGTTGAGCTTAATTTGTATTGAACCCAGGACATTCCTTTAATGTGTTGTGTTAGTCAGTAAAGGCCACAATCATTTGTCATTGGTTTCAGCTGGGTTGCATAACACTGAACTGGCACACCTGCTTGACTAAATACATAACATACAGTAAGCAAAATACTGTGTGACAAATGAAGTCTGCAATAGGTGGAAAAAATCATTTACAACTGATTTAATCTTTAAAATTTAAATAAAATAATGATGAGGGCTCAAACATAAGATGTTTGTTATTAATGTTTATTACACTGCACTGTTAGCACATTGATAGCAATGTGTTGATATTCTCTTTTGAATGTGCTAGGAGGAAAGCAATGCTTATCAACAACCTCCTTGCATTTATTGGTGGAGGCCTGATGGCGATGTCCAAAATCAGCCGATCATTTGAAATGATGATTTTAGGACGCTTTACTATTGGGGCATACTGTGGTAAGCTTTCACTCTTTTCTTAAACATAAAGAGAGGAGTGTATATATGGTATATTTACAAAAGGTGCACAGTAATATATTTCTCTCATTAAAATATACAAGAGGGCTGCAGTTGTCAGGTGACTCGGGAAAATATCCATGCAACTGTGGAAGTCTGAGAGGTGCCCGACCTGACTTTGTTTCTGTCATAATTTGACCATGTGCATGCACTTCAAAAGAATGGGTTCATCTTACATGGTGCCAGGATGTGATTCATGGCAGCAGTACAAGTGTGCAATAGACACCAGACGCCCCATCATGCAGTGTTAGACACACTCATACACTCCATGACAAGTGATCATCTTGCCATGACAATTTATCAAAGGCAACAGCAGTAAGATTTCTAAGAATAAGCTTTCAAAATAAACTGCTTCATAGTTTGCATATGAAAGATGTATTTAAAAAGTGGGTAACAGTTTGTAGTATCTTTCATTAGTAACTGTATCAAATCATTAGAAATGTTAGAAAACTTTGTTTCATATATTATTTCAATGTATATAAACAAATGATATGTTAAGCATTATTTAATTTTGTTAAATTCCTATTACTCTTAAAATTAATATGTCTTAATATCTATTAAAATTATTAAATCATGTGTAATTAAATCATTAAATGACAATGTAATGTTCATTATTAATGAATGAATGATTTAATGTTAAAACACTAATGGTTTTATAGTAATATTTAATAGTTCATATTCAATATTTTATGACATATTAAGGTTATTACTGTATCCTTCACTATAGGGTTAGCATCAGGATTGGTGCCCATGTATGTGGGTGAAATTGCCCCTACCAGTCTGAGAGGAGCTCTGGGCACATTGCACCAGCTAGCAATCGTCACTGGCATTTTAATAGCCCAGGTACAGCAGAAAAGTTCAAGAGTGTTAATTTGCACTGTGTTGTCTTTTCCTTTTTATTTCTCTATTTAGGCCTACTTTTGGTTTCATCTGTTATAGTGTGACTATACTTTGTTTGGATTTGCTCTAGTGTCCTGCTCTCTGTAATTTTATTACCAATATGATTTCCTTCTTTCACTAACTTTTTGCAACACACCCTCCACACTTCTCATTATCTTCTGTGCACTTTCTGCAGGTCTTAGGACTTGAATCCCTGTTGGGTAGTGAGAGACTGTGGCCAGTGCTTCTGGGTGTAACGGTACTCCCCACAGTCCTACAGATGGCGCTATTGCCTTTCTGTCCAGAGAGTCCACGCTTCCTCTATATCATCCGATGCCAAGAGCACCATGCAAAGAGTGGTAAGGAGTCAAGCCTGGTCAAGCTAAACACTGCCTGCCAAATAAATCCTCTGAGGTGAAATATAATATAATATAGGGATAGAGTTAAGGTGGAAAATAACAGGGTGGACATTCAGTGGAAATATAAGCCACTACATCTGCGAATGACATCTAGCAAACATATTTGTACACTTATGATGATTTTATTTCTGTTCAAATAAATATATTGACATTTCAAAATTATTATTATTATTTTGCCATTTCTTCCCATAGCTGGGTGGACATGTTATGCTTGAACTCTTATGACTAACATCACAAAGTAAAGAAAAAAAAAAAAAGACAAAAAATTTGCATGCTTCAAATAACTTTTTATTTTTTGTCTACCAGTAATGGGGACATAAATGTCACTCAATTGTAGGAATAACCCACTGGTGACACAACACTAAAATTGTTTATCGTACCAAAGTAAACAAAAATGCTAAACACTGAAATGTAAAAACAATATAGGCCCAATAATATGCTAAATTATAAGCATGACATAGGCTGAATAGGAAAATCTACAATTTTGTTAAATGTGAATCTGAGAAAAAATATGTTCTGAAAAGTTTAATTGGGCCGACAGATTGGGTTGCAAGTTGCAACCCACCAGATCATACTGAATAACGACATTATTTCACATCATTACATATAACAGTTATTCATGCAAATACTCTGTTACAGAATATTTGATTCTTCGCCCTGTAATTCAAATTCTCTCATCATTTGCTCACCCTCATGCCATCCCAGATGTGTAGGACCTTCTTTCTTCTGCTGAACACAAACAAAGATTTTTAAAGGAATATCTCAGCTCTGTAGGTCCATAAAATGCAACTTCAGATGCAAAATATATAGTAAAAAAAAGGACTTAAATATTGATCTGTTTCTTTAACCACACACCTATCATATCTCTTCGGAAGACATGGATTTAACCACTAGAGTCTTATGGATTACTTTTATGCTGCCTTAATGTGCTTTTTGGATTTTCAAAATTCTGGTCACCATTCACTTGCATTGTGAGGACCAACAGATCTGAGATATTCTTCTAAAAATCTTTGTTTGTGTTCTGCAGAAGAAAGAAAGTCATACACATCTGTCATGCCATGAGGGTGAGTAAAGGATGAGAGATTTTCCATTTTCAGGTGAAGTATCCCTTTAAGGACTGCAGGACCAACCCAAACAACTCCAGCCTTATTAATGGGTTAGAATAAATTATTTTTGCCAGAACAATTGCAGCTATTAAAATTCTACATTCAAAATTTACCAATTGAACATCAGATTTTCCACATTAAGATTTAAGATAAGATTTAACTTTATTGTCATTGTGTAGAGTACAGAGCCAATAAATGCATTTTTTTCACATATCCCAACTAAGCTGGGGTCAGAGTGCAGGGTCAGTTTTGAAACAGTGCCCCTGGAGCAGATAGGGTCAAGGGCCTTACTCAAGGGCCCAACAGTGGTATCTTGACAGTGCTGGGGCTTGAACCCCCGACCTTTCGGTCAGTAATTCAGAGCCTTAACCACTGAGAGAGAGACACACACACACACACACACACACACACACACACCCCCCCCCCCCCCCCCCCCCCCATAAACACTTTAACATACTTTTGTCTCTCTTGCTCAGCTTTACGGCGTCTGACAGGGCGTCTGGAGGTCAGTGATGACCTGGCTGAGATGAAGGAAGAGAAGAGGAGGATGGACATGGAGAGGAAAGTGTCCATTGCTGAGCTTTTCCGCTCTCCTCTGTACAGGCAGCCCATCATCATCTCCATCATGCTGCAACTCTCCCAGCAGCTGTCAGGAGTTAATGCTGTGAGTACTGCAGATAATGCTCAGGCATAAAAGAGAGATGTTTAAATGAGTAGAAACAGAAGATGAACTTAGATTTTTGAACATTGGAGGTTTCCCTATGTGACCTATGGAATTTCATATGCGTCATTTAATTAGTATTCTGAAGTTACTGAACAGAAATTAAATTGACTCTGGCCTATAATGGTGGCACACAAAATAAAGAGTTGGGCTTGATAAGCATATCTGTAAAAGTATATTCAGCATGCACATTGTGAACATTTATCACCACTCTGGGAATAGATGCCTTTTAATAGATTTTTAGTTTATAGCAGCAAAGATATTCAGTGAACTGAAATATATGATATCTGTATTTTAAATTAATTGGTATAAAATAGCTTCATCAGAAGCTAGAGTGCAGTATTTTTTAAATGCCTCATTACTAAACACATTTCTTCCATTTATTCTCACACTTTGTCTTTTATTTCAAATCCTTAGATCTTCTATTATTCTACCGATATCTTCAAGAAGGCTGGGGTGGAGAGTCCAGTATATGCCACCATAGGGGCTGGAGTTGTCAACTGTGCTTTCACTGTGGTCTCGGTATGTAAAACTCACACAATTCCTTAAAGAACAACAAAAAAGATTACATTTATAAGGCAAATTAGCCTTAATTGGGACTGTTTTTTTCCCAGTAGCTGTGGGGGATAAAAAAAAATAGGCTACATTTTGTCAACCGGGTCTGCAATGCTTATTGAAAACATTCAGCAGACAAACTGGGCCAATTTGTCATATTCTTTTGAAAAAAGGCCAAATATATCCAAATATACATCTAAAACAGTGCAATATAAGAATTCACTGAAATCAGATAATACAAGTCAAGTATAATAATAAAGTACACATTTTTGATGTTGTTAAAATGTATTAATCTGTTAAATGTTTATTAACTTTTCAAAGAATATATTCCTTTATACTTTTATACATTGTCATAGTTTTTATATGTATTTTTTATTATTATACAATAAAAATCTGACATTCTATAATACCTTTGAAGCAGAAGACAAGCCAACATCATGTGACGATACTGACCTGTCTATCACTCACTTCTCTAACAGCTCTTCCTGGTGGAGAGAATGGGCCGCCGGACACTCCATATGCTAGGACTTGCTGGAATGTGTATCTGTGCCATCATCATGACAATTGCCCTCACATTACTGGTCAGTCTTGCATGACCAGGTTTTTTTTTCTTTCTCATAGATTCTCATCTCTGTCATCTTATTGTTTTGCACAATCATAAAAGGGTGTTTCGAAGACATCGGGCCATTTCATGCATGAGGGCACAATTTGTATTAAAACTAACAGATTTCATCTTTTTTCTTTTTCATATATAAAGGCCACATTAGAAATGTAATTGATTTCTAATGTGACTCAGAAAACTTTCACCATCATCTATTTTTAATACTTTTAAAATGCCTTTCATGTATCAATGTTGCCGTTTTAGCCTCATCCAAGACCCGAACTTTCAATATTAAATGATGAAAGCCCATTATAGAAATACAAAATATGATGATTATTATTTTACCAAGATGATCTAAAAGAGAATACAAAAACATAAATCTGAAATTACATTTGTGTAAAAATTATTTCTATCAGTTTTTTTTGTTTTAATTATGACAGTCCCACAGTTGTAGCATCACACCAAACAGTTTTGCCCCTAAAATAGTTTATTTGATATAAACTATAAAGTCAGTGTACTTGTTAACCAAGTTAACAAGTGAAGAGCATGCTTGAGATGAATTATGAGACAAGTGATGTTTGAAGAAAACAGAAAAATCAAGGTAAATATCACTTATTTTATATAATATTATATTATGTTATACTGTATATTTTCATATCACTTATATTTTTATTGGCCATTATTTCCAGTCGAGCTGCAATTTTGCCAAATTACATAAAGTGGGAAAATATTATTGAATTGTGTTTTTTTTCGGATACATCAAAGTTTAGCCATGAAATTAAACTCAGAATGACAAAGGAGTTCAAAAAATAAAAATATAAATTCTATCACCGTAAATTCAACACAATTAAAAATATGAGATGTAGTGGAAATGACACTGTGGTGGGAATTGTCAAGACTTTGAGACATATAAATGAAAATGAAATAAATCTCATGTGATGCATGCACAGACATTGTTAGAAGACAAATTAAATAAACTAGTGAGAGAGTGAAAATGTTTTAACAAGACTTTACGTCCTAGAAGGCTACAGTGCTAAAAGTGCCCCAATTTGAAGAAACACCCATATATATACACACACAGTTAAAGGTCTGAGGTATATCAAGAAATAGTTGAATATTGAAAAAGTACTGTCTAGTGAAAGATATATTTGATGACTACTGGACACCACTGACGTGCACAAAACCGGGGCGTATGCCCCTGACCCCTTTATTCACAAATCTAAACGTGCCCTTTTGGTCGATGGGAGGTTTAAGCGGAGGTGCCTGTAAGAGAACGTGCTACAGCACAATCCCCCGCTGACTGGCTGAAGCGGGCAGAGG
Source organism: Moxostoma hubbsi (assembly GCA_032164185.1). Lineage (NCBI taxonomy): Eukaryota > Metazoa > Chordata > Actinopteri > Cypriniformes > Catostomidae > Moxostoma > Moxostoma hubbsi. Next base: position 16,991,854 of record JAVLUX010000002.1, read on the forward strand.
TCTGTGCACGTCCCTGCTGGACACTACTTACTTAACTTGCAAAAGTATAAGGCAGTTACTTGTAAAATGCTCAAGTGCACTTGCGGCCCATTTTTGCCGGTCAGACAGTGGGGGGGGATGTCACAATTACCGAGTTAACGTCGGATTTGACCTGAATCTGCAATATGTAGAAAATGACAGTTAGTGTTTGAATGTTGTTTAATTGCATTGCAGACACAGAGATATAATTGTGAATCTTTCAAACATCATAGTTTTTTTTATTTGTTTTCCAGCTACATTATAAACCCTTTATATTGGCTGAGCTGTTGGCCCTCACTTTCTTTCTGGCTCTCACTATTGACATTTAATTACTGTTTTGTGTTCTTTGTTCATCAACAGGAGACCGTGCCTTCAATGAGCTACATTAGCATGATGGCCATTTTTGGTTTTGTTGCTTTCTTTGAGGTGGGGCCGGGTCCTATCCCTTGGTTCTTTGTGGCTGAGCTCTTCTCACAGGGACCCAGACCAGCAGCCATGGCAGTAGCTGGCTGCTCCAATTGGACTGCCAACTTCATCATTGGCATGGGGTTCCAGTATGTTGCTGTAAGTGCAGAAGAAAAAATACATACAGTATCTCACAAAAGTGAGTACACCACTCACATAAATATTTGATTATATCTTTTCATGTGACAACACTGAAGAAATGACACTTTGCTACAATGTAAAATAGTGTGTACAGCTTGTGCAACAGTGTAAATTTGCGGTCCCCTCAAAATAACTCAACACACAGCCATTAATGTCTAAACCACTGGCAACAAAAGTGAAAATGTCCAACTTGGGCCCAAAGTGTCAATATTTTGTGTGGCCACCATTGTTTTCCAGCACTGCTTTAACCCTCTTGGGCATGGAGTTCACCAGAGCGCTTCACAGGTTGCCACTGGAGTCCTCTTCCACTCCTACATGACGACTTCACAGAGCTGGTGGATGTTAGAGACCATGTGCTCCTCCACCTTCCGTTTGAGAATGCCCCACAGATGCTCAATAGGGTTTAGGTCTGGAGACATGCTTGGCCAGTCCATCACCTTCACCCTCAGGTTCTTTAGCAAGACAGTGGTCATCTTGGAGTTGTGTCTGTGGTCGTTGTCATGCTGGAATACTGCCCTGCGGTCCAGTCTCCAATGGGAGGGGATCATGCTCTGCTTCAGTATGTCACAGTACATGTTGGCATTTATGGTTCCCTCAATGAACTGTAGCTCCCCAGTGCCGGCAGCACTCATGCAGCCCCAGACCATGACACTCCCACCACCATGCTTGACTGTAGGCAAGACACACTTGTCTTTGTACTCACTTGGTTTCCACCACACACACTTGACACCATCCGAACCAAATAAGATTATCTTGGTCTCATCAGACCACAGGACATGGTTCCAGTAATCCATGTCCTTAGTCTACTTGTCTTCAGCAAACAGTTTGCAGGGTTTCTTGTGCATCATTTTTAGAAGAGGCTTCCTTCTGGGACCTGACACCCCCCAACCAACCAACCAACCTTTACAGCAATGCTGGCAGCACTCATACATCTATTTCCTAAAGACAACCCCTGGATATGACGCTGAGCACGTGCAACTTCTTTGGTTGACCATGGCGAGGCCTGTTCTGAGTGGAACCTGTCCTGTTAAACCGCTGTATGGTCTTCTTATAGCCTAGGCCATCTTTTTGTAGAGCAACAATTCTTTTTTTTCAGATCCTCAGAGAGTTATTTGCCATGAGGTGCCATGTTGAACTTCCAGTGACCATTTTGAGAGTGTGTGAGAGCGACGACACCAAATTTAACACACCTGTGCCCCATTCACACCTGAGACCTTGTAACACTAACGAGTCACATGACACCATGGAGGGAAAATGGCTAATCAGGCCCAATTTGGACATTTTCACTTAGGGGTGTACTCACTTTTGTTGCCAGCGGTTTAGACATTAATGGCTGTGTGTTGAGCTATTTTGAGGGGACAGCAAATTTACACTGTTATACAAGCTGTACACTCACTACTTTACATTGTAGAAAAGTGTCATTTTTTCCAGTGTTGTCACATGAAAAGATATAATCAAATATATTAAAAAAATGTGAGGGGTGTACTCACTTTTTTGTTAGCAACATTATACATTCACTGTAATATTCATTTTGCAAGCATACAAATTCTCACTCTGACAACTCCATTAAACTCAAGTAATTTTCTCGTTATTGCAGAACCTCTGTGGTCCATACGTTTTCCTCATATTTGCTGTGCTGCTCCTTTTCTTTCTACTCTTCACATTCTTCCGGGTTCCTGAGACACGAGGGAAGACTTTCGACCAGATTTCAGCCTCCTTCCACCGTCATCCACAAAACACGATGGACATGGACCTGGACATGGCTCAAGGGAAGCACAGTACAGAGCTGGACTACCTAGGATCTGATGGGATGGATAACTGAAGCCTGAAAGTGAGGGAGTTGGTAGACCGGGGCCAGAATGACCAGAACTGACCTTTCATAGGGAATCGGGGATGATCAGAGAAAACGGAACGCATACCAAAAAGAGAACATGCCAGTTTAGAGGAGAGAAAGGCATTTGGTCTTTGTATATTAATTATCATGGAGATGAAGTGGGGTGTTGAACTTTGAGCTAAAGTTCAATGGGGTTTAAAAAGGAGCAAGAGACTTGATATTTGGATTTCTGCACTTGATATGCACAAAGGTTTCCATACTAATACACAAAGCCAGTTATGCTTTTACATACTATTATAATAGAACATAGTTTGTGCTTTTCATTTGTATTATTTTACTTTAGCCAAAGAAAAATAATGAAACATTCTCATACTGAAACTCTATTTTCGATTTTATTGTATGACGCTTTGAAATATTTTCAGCAGTTTTTGCACAAAGCTGAAATTTTAACAGCAGACTGTGATGCTTTTATCAATCATACACCATCACATACTCTCACCAGCCACTTTATAAGGTACACCCGTGCATCTACGTATTCATACAATTATCTAATCAGCCAATCATGTGCCAGCAGGAGCTTCCGTTAATGTTCGCATCAACCGTCAGAATGGGAAGGAAAAAAAGGGGATCTCAGCAAATGAGACCGTGGGATGATTTTTGGTGTCAGACGGGCTGGTTTGAGCATTTGTGCTGATCTCCTGGCTCCTATGCATTTTAGGTACCGGAGTCCCGCTGATGAAATAAACGTGCTGCTTGATGAGTGAGAAAATAACAAAAAAAAAAAAGACTGGCCTTTATTCCTCATTTCTTTGTTTTGCGTGTCGCTTGATGCCACATTGAGGTGTGTTGTATCTAAAGCATATCTTTTTAACATGGACTTATTTATATGGAATTAAATGCAATGTCCTCAGACACCAATATAATCTTTTATAAAAATTTTTGACAACCGTTTTGGTTATTGGTACACATGAGTTTGATTTAAATGACCAATGTTTTTCCAAAGTTGTGTTCTATTACGGTATGTGGATTCAAAACAAATGACACCACAGTGAATCACTCCAAAAGACTAAGAGTTAAATGGGTTTGCAAATACTTTATTTACTCACTTTACTAGCATTGCACATAATCCCCACCAAAGGAAAAGTACATACAAAACGGATTAAAAAAAAAACAAATAAATGAAACCAGTTTGTTTTTCGATTGGATGTATTTTTCCTTTTTTATCTAGTTATAAGCTAGAGAAGAGCCTGTGCACCACTCACTACACTGAATGGAATTTGCTCTCTCATCGATGAACTTAAAGTAGCCAAACTGGTCACGTTTTCCTCTACTGCTCACGGCCCATAGTACAGAACAAAACCATTAAGGGGAACATTGCAAATATAATGGGCTTCTAGAGCAGGTCTCATTATTTTGAGTCTTTTTTTTTTTGTCATTTTAAATGTCGAAACATGCATCAACCCAACACACCCTTCCCCTCCATCCCTTTCTCTCTCTCCCATTTTCTCTCCCTCTGACAAACGAAGGGTCCAGACCATAAGGGATGGATCAGGTTGGGGGAGGGACAGGATGTAGAGGCCAGGGGCAAATTGTGTGCACATTTGTTGAATGTTTGATGAGACCAGCAAGGTCCTACCCCCCCAAACTAACCTACCCAGGAACCTATGCCGCAATAAAGCAACAGAAAAAGTGAGAAAGGAAGAGACAGAAAGTTGAGATCAATAGAAAAGGTAAGATAGTGAGAGGACAAGAATTCAACAGTTACATAAAAACATTCAGCAGAGAAACTTGGCCAGTTTTTCCAAACTCATTATGGCATAATTTAGCCAAATTTACAGTAAAACAGTACGATCCAAGAACACACTGAAATCAGCACTTATTTGTGCATTATTTCCATACCTGTTTGGCATCCCTGTTTGATCACATGGAAACTGAATTGAACGAATACTTGGGATGCCATTAAAAAAAAAAAATATATAAATATATAATAATAATAATAATAATAATAATAATAATAATAATACGCTTTCTAGAATTTCACTTTAACAAAACTTAAAACCAGAGTTGGACGAAGATTTTCTAAATACAGAGTGGCTGCTGCTTAATTTGGCTCAGGGTCAGCTGACAACATGATGCATTTTAGCAGCGGTTGTAGTTTGATGGCCAAAACTCTATACCACCTTCACAACAGTACCAGTTTAGCTCAGGAAGTCCCACCTCTTGCCAGGGTCACACGATTCCTTCCAGGTCACAGAAATCATTCTGCAGACTTGGCAGCTGTGGGGTCAGGCGTCTACAGAGAGGAACAGTTCTTAGTACTGGTGGGGTCACTCACAGGAAAGACACCGTAGCCCTTCATATGGTCACTATAGCATCATATACATAACTGTTGGCAAGCATTAAAGTGCTGAAGAGGGCTCAAGCTTTGCTCATGAAAATATTGCAAGAAACTATATATGGCCAATATTATGACTAGAGGTGGGTGATATGACCAAATCCATATATCATTATAAAGTTCATTTTTTTTATGGAAAAACAATTAGTCAATATTTTCATCATTTCTCTACAAATACATTTTCATTTTGAAAATAAACCTTACCAAAATGCAAAATTTCACATTATGCCACATTTCAAATCTCATATGTTGTTCAAGATCTTCAAGCAATGACCAAATTCATGTGTAGCGCATCTTTTGGCTTTCATAATATTCTTTTGTGTGCTTCATTTTAGCTTGTAATACCATGAGTGATTGCCGTCGCGCGACTGTTTGCATTTACATTTTTCTGTTTTTGTGAACCTAAACCATGTCCACACGACAGATGTTGCACCCGATTTAATAACAAGCTCCTCTTCAATTTTTGACTTGTTTGGGAGTCTTCATGTTCTATGGAGATGTCTTCATGTTTCTTCACTTCTCTCAGTGTAACGCAAGGCCCTGCCCATGATAGATACACACCCACGCCACACTCATGGATATTTACACAACGCAATATACACTATATAGCAAAATCTCTCACCTCAGATTTTTTAGGGGACTGTTTTGGGGAAGTTTCAGAAGAGGATTTGACATTAGACGGTTTAGAGGTCTGAGCCTGGGACTCCACTTTTTCAGGTTCGTCTCCATCCTAATTAATGAGGCAGAAATGTTTAGAATAATTTTCCATTCATTTCATAGGCAATTTTATTTTTTTTAAACAAATTAAGCAAAATTACAGATGTTGAAAGCAAGCCTAACAAAACCCATCAACATTTAGTGAGTTTTATGCATAAAAACAAAATTGCCAATGGGTTAAGAAAAACAAGTAACTTAAAGAGAAGCATTTGTTTTTCTTATCCCAATGTCAAATTTTCTTAAACATACAGTATAAACATTAAATGTAGAGAAATTTCTCTAAAAACAAGATGATATCTTATAATTTAACTTCAAGAAACTTCATCTCATTTTAAATTTTAGATATTTTTGCAGAAGACATTTAAGAAATGTAACTTATCTTCATGTCCCACAAAACAGAAATTGTGACAACTGTTAATATCAATTTTAAAAGTCAGGCGGTGAGGACAAAGCTATAGGGTTCAAGATCAACGACTTCACTTCAGCATTTTCGATTCTGAAAATGACTTACTTTAGATGCACCGGATTCGGATTTCCTCTGTCTGCGACGACTGAATTGTCTTCGGGGTTTCCTCAGCTGACCTTCAGCCTGCTCACCTTTGTTCTGGCCCTCTTTAGGGGGTGACTCTTGCTCTTCCGCAGGGGTAACAGTCTGTTGAGCCTCTCCAGGAGGCGGACGAGGACGGAATGGCCTGGACATCACAAGGGAGACTAACTATTATGAAATACTGACTTGCACAGTGCCATAACCACAATATACATTAACGGGGACATGTCCCAACTTCTTTTAGGGCACAGAAACAAATCTATTTTATGGCAAATATGCGAGGTGTGAACACTGCCTGTTATTTATATAACTATACATGCACTTCAAAAGAACAGTGTACATTTTAAAAACCAAAATGTCTTACATTTTGGGTCTTTATCACATCGAGCCTTTATTCCAAGCACCTTCACTATTTTACAACCAAATAGTTTGGTCCACCCCAGTGTTTCAGACATGGTTATGGTCTTGGACTCTCAACACCACAACACACAAAACAAAAAAACACCTTCAGGGTGACAGATAAATGGCTACAGTCAGGTCTATATGTGGTGCCACTAACCTTCGATATTGAGGTCTGAACCTGCGTGGTGGCGGCCTCTGCTGGGGACCATTTACTGCCTCGTTCTTGTCTCTTGCTTCTCCCTAAGGTGAAGACATAAACGTCAGTCAGTCAATGGATTTTGAAGCCTAGAGCAGTCACTTTCCATCTATAGAGTACAAAATAATGCCTTAAACTTGTGAAAATTAAGTCTAGTAAAAAAAAATTAAAAAAAAACTAAAAACTAAATGCTCACTAAAGAGAGATCCCCAACTTTTAATCAGTGTTGATTGTCAACATCAGGAGGTCATCCTTGATATTAAGCACAGTTTTATTTTCTATTAATTTTATGTAAATTTGGGTAATAGGATAGCAAATTTAATAGAAAAAAAAATCCAAATAATGTTACTTCAATCAGATTAATCCACCAAATTGGTCAATTATAACATTGTCCATAACGCCGTTGGATAGAGGCCTTACTTTCTTGACTCCCAAGTTGGGACAGGCCAATAAATGAAGAAATTGAAGACTTTAAACAAAGCCATGTTTCAAGCTAGGCCCATTTTAATTTTCTGTTAAATATTCATTATATATTCAGTTCAGGGGATTAAAAAAAATAAATGGATGGTCAAATTGAAATTTATGAAGCCATGGGAATCTATAAAAACATTCAACATGACCTCACCTCGCCTTGTGGTGCTGCAGGTCTTCTGCGTGGACGCTGACGCAGAGGGCGTGGTGGAGGGGCTCCCTTCTCTTCGCTGCCCTCTCCCTCAAATGCAGGACCAGCTTTTGCCTCTCCCTGATCCGGGTGTTCATTCTGGAGATTAAAGCGCCTACGGAATCTGCGTTTATTGGGGGCATATCTGCTGCCTTTGACGGGTACTCCACCCGGACCAGACACGTTGGCTGCCTCTGACCCCTGGAGAGAAGGCAAAGTTTCAAATGAAAATGGAAAAGTGAAACGCACATCATTCCTCACTACTTCTTTGATTGATCTAGATACCGCTTACTTTAGCTGCTTCCACAACATCAAACTCCACAACCTCGCCGTCCCCCACACTTCTGAGGAACTTTCTTGGGTTATTCTTTTTTATTGCAGTCTGCGAAAAAAATAAAAAGTGTGCGTAACAAAATGTGTAATTTCCAATAACAAAGTATTTAAGTTCTCAAATCTACTAATTCATGTTGATGCCTTCTAGGAGCTTGTATTTTAAATAATAAAAGACCAGGACTATCTTTTTTTAATATTGTTTTGTAATTTCAAGAATGTATTATGGTGCATTTAAGCACCATAAGCATCATTTACTCACCCTTATGCGGTTTTAAACTTGTTTTCTTTCTGCAGAACACAAATAAAGATATTTAGATGAAGGTATGACGAGTTAACATCCATACAATGCAAGTCAGTGGGTCCAAAACTTTCAAGTTACATAAAGGCAGCATAAAGGTTATCCATATGACTCCAGTAGAGCATGTACATGAGTTGTAATCAAGGTTCTCTTATGATCGTGCAAGATTGCAAAAGATTTATAGTGATGAAAAAGTAAAAAATAAATGAAAAAGTAGCCACAGTTTTGTTTTTCTCACCCAAGTAACACGGATGACATTTATGTCCTTTTTGGAGCTTGAAAGATTGGAACCCCATTGGCTTGCAGTGTATTGATCTAATCGCATCATTATATTCCATCAAAATATCAGTGTGTCCACAGAAGTCCGTCATAAACGCTCGAGATTGCATAATGGTGAGCAAATGAGCAAAACAAGAATTGTTATTTTTGGGTGAACTCTCCCTTTAACATCTGAGCCAATGCGGAGTTATTCTGGATGTATCCACTGGCACCATTCCACATCATATTCAGTGTGAAAATTATTAGAAATTGTTCAATGCACTTACAAATGTGTATATTAAAGTTTAAATAAATACGTCTGGTCGAGTATTATTTGCAATACTCTCAAAGCACAAATTTGGTTTTCTAGAAAAATAGATTACCTGATGAACAAACACATCTTCTTTGGTGTCATTTCTGTGGAAAAATTAAGAGCAAGGGTTACAATGAAATGTTTTACAATCAAATTGTTTTTTTGAAGCCTAAAACACTTTGCTATTGTCAGGGCATTAAAACTGTCCATTCAAATAATACCCAAAATTATACAATATGCAATTAGTTTAGATATACGGTCCATTTGCAGTCTTGCCATTTTCAGGTTTTAATTTCCACATTCCAATTATTTTCCTATAATATGTGCACAAACAAAGAAATAGTTTGTACAGTGTAAAGTAAAAGGTTACCCTGCGCACATGACAGTAAATAACCTGAATTATATATAAATAAGAGAGAGAGAGAGAGAGAGAGAGAGAGACACAGAGAGAGACATCAAACAGTGTCCAAACATTCTAGTTTGGTTGGTAGGCAAAAATGAACGTACCTATTGATAAAGCCATATCCGTTGCGTACATTGAACCATTTCACAGTTCCTTGCACCCCTGTTGCTGCAATAAGATCACCACAATTCAACAGTGCATCACAATGCGATGAGAAGATAAGTCAAATTCACATCTCAAGCCATAATTAACAGCAACAACAAACATGAACTAATATGAATCAGAAATTCATACATTTGATTTTCAATCTGTAGGTTTTGCGTGTGCAGAAATAAGTGACACATGCACACATTTAATCACACGTTTACTGCAATTCCAAAAGTTATGTGATATTTCCACTGTAAACAATCATTTCTGTCTTCTACATTATTCATTGTCCAAAATACAGAAGTAGCAGGTGTTTAGAAAAAGTTTAGGACAAAATATAGTGATATTTCCCACTTCGCACTGACAGATTTGCATGAATACAACACTCGGATGGGCGATCGAGCTGAAATATTTTAACGCAGCCCAGGATCAAATCGGATCTGAAAATGGTCGGAACCTCAAGCAGCCCCCGTGCGACTCTCCATTGGAATTGAACGACTTCCGGTCCATTGTCTGTCGGATGCAGTGAAAAGGCGGCTTAACAAACGGGATCAGCATTTTATTTGAACACCGTGAGCCCGGTGTGTGAATTATTAGCCTTAAAGTCGAAATGAAAATTCACCCAATCTATTTTCTAAATGCATGTCATTGATCTTATTGCGAACGATTCACCCATGCGTATGATTTATTTTTTTGTACATTTTACCACTTAATCTTTAATCAAAATTCAATAACTCGATTTTCCGGTGAAATGCCAGACTTCTCTCTGGTGGCATATGCAGGACTTCAATCATTTAGTCCGCTTAAACCCCGCCCCTTTCTTATAAATACAACAACCGTGCATAGAGTTGAACAAAGCAACTCAATCGCATGTTTGCGAAGGCGTCAAGGTGTATATTTGTCCGTTTTCCTTTAAAACTATCGTTCCTTAACCCAAAGTTCCCTGGTTACAGGTCAGCTATAAGTCATCATTTCGGGGCCGATCAGGGGCGGACTGGTCATCGGGAGAACGGAGTGGGACGGGACGAATGGGTTGCCGCTACAACGAGTCGCCGCGTTATGCAGAACGGACCACCCCAGCTAAACAACTTTTGGGCCAGTTGCTAAGTAAAATCCGGGCTGATATCTCTTCCCAGTCCAGCCCTGAAGGTGGTAGAGGCGTGTCCACAGCAAACATGCATTCACGATCTGCATCTGCCCATATTTTCACAATCCAATCAACAACCAATGGATACATCCAAATCCTTGCTTACATTTGGGGGTTTTTTATTGTTGGGTAAACGGTTTCACTCGGAAATACATCATAATACGGAAGTAGGTCGCAACTTCCGTTTCATGCGGACTTTAAACTTTGAAACCGCTCTCCCACTTGGGTCAAGCAGGAGGACTCTTTGCAAATATCACAAATTCATCGAATAAATCAATCGCGTTTTGGCAGGTGTAATGACAGGTTTTCCAATTATGAAATCTAAATGGGGAGGACTAAATTATAAATGGTTGATCATGTAAAGCGTTTGCCTAACGACATGCAGCACACCTGCAGTGAAAGCCCTCCCACCTAAAGCACATGGTGACAGAGCGCAGGAATGTGGGTCATGTTTAGCGCACTTTAACTGTGTGTAAATAGCCAAAAGCTGGCCTACTTGAATATGAACACTCAATACAAAGCTTCAGATCCTACCAGACGCAATACACCGTTTTCGCTTTAAAAGTTGCACTTACAGAGATAGCTCAATAAGCAATTGACCTACAGAGTAGCCTGTAGAAACTATAAGTGTTGCACGCCGAATTAAAAAAATAAAAAGTGCAACTAAATCACGCAATGAACTGGAATGTAACAAATGTGATCTATAAACACTATACGGCTAAGGTTATCGATGGCATTCACTCAGAGACGCAAACATGTGGATGTAGATACCGAAAGGAGCTGAAAACGAACCCATAAGTGAAAAAGAAAAAACATTCGTCTATATATAAAGACGCGCGTGGCACGAAGACCTGAGAGACGCCGTCATTTAACAGTTTATTTGTCAGTATTCCTATATAATCTTATTGCATGTGCATGCCGTGTTTGTCATTATAATTAGTAATGTGTTCTAAATACATTTCCTACAGTCGCTCGAGTCAATGAAGTCCTACCGATGACTTTTCTGTCGGGTTGAGGTTGCTCAGTCGGTGCTGCGCTCTGCGCCTCTGTGTCGCTCATCTTCTCTTTCTGGATTTAACCCCCTCCCTCCGAATCGCCAAACTTTTGCTTGAGTGGCCACCTCAAACTTTTTATCCCGATGCCCTGTCGAGAAGGATCCACTCAGCCTCGATTTAATTGGTGTTCGAGTGACCAATCCGTGAGTCCTATCTTCACCGCGTAATCAATTGGGAGTCAGTGCGCATACGTCTCGCGCGAAAACCAAACAGTCCTTCAAAGTTCATTATCGACCTTTGGAATAACGAGAAATAATTGTTTTTATTTTTTTAAAGAATAATAATTTAGTATTACGTCGCGCTTAGCGCGGGGAAACTAGGCTATTATTCATGCAAAACATATAGTTTGATTGATGACAATTTACTGAGAAAGTGAATGTTTTGTGTATAATTATGACATTAATTTAGGCATTTCCAGATTTCTTTATTTTTATTTTTTAACCCAAGAGTGCATATGTAACTTCACCCTACCTTATAAAAATGAGTAAACCGAAATTACACCTTGTAACTTCACAAACCTTGGTGAAATCAAGATGCTTATTCTTAAAAAATAAAATAAAAAAATAAGCTTTTTTTTTCTTTTTTTTTTTACCAAGAAAATGGTCTCTATTGAAAATGTTATTATTTATTTATTAGTAAATATTTTAGATATCGTTTATTCAATTCTGAGACCCATTGAAAATGAAGTAGCCTGTGAGTTTTAGGTGACCTTGCATAAAAGTCTGGATAACAACAAAAATATGGGCACTTTCCATGTTTGGTGGTTAAAATATTAAATGTCTCAACAAATCTACCCCTGCACATCCAAATAAGTGCAATGTATGATAAAATATGTTTATTTATTTAATTAATTTACAAAAAAAAAAAAAAAAAAAAAACGTTTCTCATCGTCGATATTATTCTGTGAAGATATATTTGTTGTTTGGCGTACTGAAAAAAGATAAGTTGCTGGTTCAAACACATAGTAATAAGTGGCCCAGACGCTATAATTATGCACTTGTTGTTAAGAAGGCATCTAACCTGAGCTGCTCCGCGAGGACTGTCCCGGTAAAAGGTATAACGACAAGCACTTTGGATTTGCATACTAGCCTGCACTTAAATATGAACGTGAACATGGTATTTAACATATATTTAATTAAATTACAAATTGAAACAAAAAACGAACAATGTATAAAAAAAAATAATAATGCCAGCTTTAAATGCATTGAATGGGTGTAATTGTGGGTGTAATTCAAATTATTTTAAATACATTTTTATTTCAAATGTTTTTAAACATATTCAACTATAAATAAAAAGTGATTACACATGATAGAAGACATCTTCATTGAAGAACACCTGGCGTGGCAGATAAAAAACTAGACGCTAGGTAATTTTTGACCCACATATGCCTTCTGTCAGTGGTACTATGCAGCCTATTTCGTAATGGTGACATGCAATGCAAAAGAGATGAGTGCACCTGTACACATTTGTCTTTACAGAGGACATGTCAACACAAGCAGTCATTCTAGCCAACAATGTAAACGCACACAGAGATGGTTAGACAAATGATTGTTAGCCGTGTTGTTTTGAACAGATATGTAGGTTTAACATGGCTGTGGTCCCCTTTTTATCCCCATTGCCTCTTGTGAGCACTAATACAGGTCACCAGATTCAAGTTTCACTCAACTATATTTATCCAAACGACTACACAAGTTGCCAAGACTGTGGAAGCCGTGCATTTGGTCATATTCTCCCCTCACCTTATACTTTCTTTAGCCAATTGTGCATTATTCTGATTATTCTGATTAATTAATTCATTTGTTTGTCAATAAATAGGATACATTTTTGAAAACTGTGAAACCCCAGATTGGGAACGCAATGCGTTAAAACATTGAGTGTAGAGCTCCATACGTTTCACGTAGTTGCCCCTTTGAGAGGCATGTTGCATATGCTGTGGTGGTGGTAGCTGAGTGTGCGTTACGCTATCAAGAATCCCACTATGCCTATCTTTACGCTTGTGAGCCAACAAGAGCTGAATGCAGAATGAACGAGAACAATCCAAGCAAAAGTCACACGCAGATATGTGGCAAAATTTGAACTATATAGTAAACAGAAGACATGTAAATATAAATCACTTCTGTGTTTGATATTTTTTTTTGGGGGGGGGGGGCGTCACAAAAGAAATTCACACTGACACGAGTCAAACTATGCATGCGCGCTCCAGGGCTGCGCCCCCGCCCGCCCTAGAATTTAAAGAGCGAGGGTGACTGCGCATGCGCAGTAAGAGAAAAAAACCCCGAGGTTTGTTTCATGGTATGTGAGGTTCGTACGGATCAGGGAGAGAGAGAAATAAAAAGAGGGTTTAGGATTCACGCGTTGGGCCCCGGCCTCGGAACAGCCCTCATCAAAGAGCTGAACGTGCTGCTGCTGAAACTAAAAGAGGAAGGGGATAAGCAAAACGCATGTAATGACAGCAGCGTCAATATAGACGAATTCAGTGAATAAGCACAACAGAAGCATCGCGCAGCCGATATCAAACCAGACAACAGACAGATAGGAGCTGAGAAAAAGAAAATAAGGATATCCAGTCGGACTAGCTAGTGGTTGGGTTGCCCCGAAAGCGTGTAGCGTGGAAAAAGACTGGTAAGTAGCTGATTAAATTCAAATAACGGGCGTGATCCCGCGTGCGAACTCCCTCCTCCCTCCGGGTTAACCTGTATTTATTTCACATTTCTATCAATCACATAAGACAACGACGGGACTGGTGTACAAGCCATCAATATGCCTCCGATAAAGCATTTTGCGAAAGATCCTCATTCGTCGCGCGAGTAATTCAGAATGACGACAACATTTTCCCTGGGCGCAGGGTGCACTAAACATAATTTGATGAGGAAAAATCCCCGTTTCTCTCGCTCTGGCAAAGTTAAATTGGTGTACAAAGACAAAGATCACAAAACTTGATCATAACTCGGGACGCAAGAGCACCTCGGGACGTGGACAACATAGTAAACCTCGTGTTAGGTGCACATGCTTTTGTTTCTGCATGCAGTCTGTGCGTCTAGTTCACGCGCTGTCATGTGGACCTCTTGCGGGCACCTGCTCGGGGCCGTGATGCTCTGCACGGCGGCGGGCCTTTAGTTTGACGATGAGCGCGCAGCAGGCCGCACGGGTATCAGGCGGGCTCATTGCGGCTGCTGGAGGACACGCGTGTCCTGATGAAAGGGGCCCAAAACTAGTGCATTGATCAAAAAACGTACGGCCTTTATTCGTTTTTAGACATTTACATGTAAAATGTGACACGCGCAAGTGTGTGATGATGATTGTAAGGAGCAGTGCTACATATGCAATTGCCTGGACCAAACAAGACCACCGTAATTGTACAAATTATTCCACCTTTTCTAAGAAGTGAATACGGAAAGTATATATATATATATAAAATGTGTTTAGCTTTTTATATGTGGGGCTACGGTGTGCATATGTTGCAGCATGACCAAACGTTTGGGCCCTTCCATGTGAATAATGGCAGATCCCCATTGCACAGTTGACTAAATGTAATGTAACTCAAATTATGCATTTTCTAACTGATTAATGGAGATCATTTGAGTGTAGCCTATTATTATTATTAAGGCAAATTACACATTTATACCAGTTGGGCATGTCAGAAGTGCAGTTAACAGGTGTTAACAGGTGCCATGTTCTTGTTGCCTAATATAGCTTGCTTCTGCAAATCCATTGAGCCACAAGACTAAAATCAATGTGATGCACGGTTTGTCACTTTGTTTTTAATATTTTGAAACAATGCTACACCTGAAAATGCATTAAACAGTTAAATATGATTAGTCCAAGTGGCTTCCTGGGTTTTCGGAAGCCTGATCTAATTCGGGAATACTGTTGCATGACGGGTCTTTCTCTATTGTACCCTGACATCTTTCATTGGCACCTTCTTCAAAGTCATGTATCGCCATTCCTTGTGTTGGCTTATGCTGACTAATATTAAAGGGATAGTTCACCCCAAAATGAAAGTTCTTTCATTTATGCACCCTCGTGTCATTCCGAATGTGTGTGACTTACTTTCTTCTGCAGAACACAATGATTTTTAGAAGAATATCTCTGCTCAGTAGGTCTGTTCAATGCAAGTGGATGATGGCCTGAACTCTGGAGGTCCAAAAAGCACACAAAGGCAGCAGTAAAGCAATCCATACAACTCCAGTGGATAAAGCCATATCCTCAGAAGCAATATTATAGGTTGTTGTGAAACCGGTCAATATTGAAGTCCTTTTTTTTTTTTTTTTTTTTTAAACTATAAATTTTCACTTTCACTTACACATTTTGTTTTTGACAATTTGCATTCTTTGTGCATATCGCCACCAAAAAAGACTTCATTGTAAAAAAGGACTTAAATATTGATCTGTTTCTCCTCATGCCTGTCATATCACTTCTGAAGATATAGATTTAACCACTGTTGTATGGTTTACTTTTATGATGCTTTTATGTGCTTTTTGGACCTTCAGATTTCTGGCCACTATTCACTTGCATTGAATAGACCTACAGAGCTAAGATATTCTTCTAAAAATCTGTGTTCAGCAAAAGAAAGTTATATACATCTGAGATGGCATAACAGGGATTCAATTATTAATTTAAAATTAATTTTAATGAGAATTTCATTTTTTGGGTGAACCAGTCCTTCAGCCACTGTACTCTTTTCTGAAGATTGATATGGCGGATGCTGACTTGGACTTCACAACAGGCGATGCTGGTGCCTCTGCTACCTACCCCATGCAGTGTTCTGCCCTGCGCAAGAATGGTTTCGTGGTACTAAAGGGTCGTCCATGCAAGATTGTGGAGATGTCCACATCTAAAACCGGCAAACACGGACATGCCAAGGTGAGTGATGCATGTTATGTGACGTTTAAGGTGCACTCAGTAATATTTTGCCAATCAAAAATATTTGACACACAATTAAATTAATAGTATTTTAGAAAATATATGTACAATTTACATTGACATGAAATGAAAACTCCAGTCAAATCAGGTTTATAGATGAAGCCGTTTCATTCAACATGGAGCTGGTTGCACCCACATGGGTGCCATCATGTTGAGATTACATAACCAGCTGAATACTATACTCTTTATCACCCTGTTATAAGAGACTTTTGATTGATTGCATCCACTCTGACAGTTGTCATTGAAAATCTCCTTTGTTTAGGCCAGCAAGCCATAAAACAAAAATGAAAAAATACTGAATGCACCTTTAAATAAATTATAACAGAAACGGACAGCTTTGCCAGGTGGGAATTGACATCTGCACAGGTTTTCAAACAGACCCCCAGAGGGCCACAAGGAGGTCTGTTACGAGAAAAAGGGTGTTAATAAAAAGGAAACGTGTCAAAGTTGACATTTGATTATTTTTTTTTATTCTGCTTTAAAAAGACCACAAATACATTTCTACTGAATTGAAAATGTTTCTCTTCAGATTTATACATATATTTAATATTATTTTGGGGGGAATTTTGATATTTCAACCTCCGTTCCTATAATACACTGTGTACAAAAAATAGTTACACTCTGGGCCTTAAGGACAAAAATGTCCCCATTGAAACTGCAATACACGATCCCAGTGCCATTTAAAGCATAAAATAATGAATTATATGACATTATGCTTTCATTCCGGAGCCATGACTTCAAAATTTAAATTTTTTATATTTTCCAAAAGATGGTGCCATTTTTCTCATGTTTAGCCTATGGAGCAAATACATGCTTTTCTATTTTCTGCACTGCAGGCCAATTGAATAAATGATGCAGCTAAAATTGTGTGGGTGTGTTGGTATGGATGTCAGAGTGTGTTTTGTATGCGTTGATTGAGAAGTGTGTGTGTGTGTGTGTGTGTGTGTGTGTAAAAAAACAACAATAGTGGCATTGTTAACAAACTGGCATTTAAAGGGTTAATATCCTGAAATTTGATATTTGCCAGTTATGATCAGGGCTGATGTTGGTTAAAAGTCAGTGAAAGTGAAAAATAATATTAATATATAATATTTTAATGACAGCTTTTTTGATGTGGACATTTTTGTCCTCCAAGGTCCTGAGTGTGTTTTTTTTATAAATGTGGACACTGCACAAAAAATAATAATGCATAAAAATCAATGTTTATGCTAATTATTGACATATCCCAGACTGTGATAATCCCCGCAAAAAATTATTTCCCCTTAGCATTTTGTATATGGAAAAAAAAAATTTTTGGTGTTTTTTTTTTTTTTTTCATAAAAAAAACATGCATTATATAAACAATCTGCCATTTAAATAGTTAAATCCTGATCAGTTATTTATATTTGGTAGTTATTATCAGGACTGATGTTGGTTAAAAAAATGTACTAATTGAAAGTGGAAAATAATATTAATATATAATATTATCAAGGCAATTTTTTGGCAGGTCCTCTGAGTAACGTTTATTTGACGCACAAGGATTCAAATATAAAAGCTTTTATATTCATGTTAACTGAAAGCTTAATATTTAATGCTATTACTAATTAATTTAGGCTACAATTGAATGATTAAAGTTTGCACTTGGAATACTGTATTCAATAATAAGACGTATTTGCTCTTTTTTTTATTTTAAATTCTCGTTTTGTGTACCGCTTGCTGTATTATTCGTCTCTAGTCCATGAAAGAAGGGTTTGGGAGGCATGGTAATGTGTGCTTTAAGAGAGACAGGGGACTGACTTCATTGCATCTGATGTCACATTACTCACAGCTGATTGGTTTATATATCTGTTAGCTATCTGTTTCCCAGAACAAAACCTGCTACAGAGAAGATTAGCCGTGCAGCGTATGTTACTATGTAAAGGCCGAGCCATTTTCATGGGACCTAAAACGAAACAAAAACGTACCTGGCTAGCCGCCTAAACCAGCTTCATGATACAGGCCCCTGGACTAGAACAAAATTTACCTTTAAGAGGGGTGTACATTTGTCAAAAGAATGCTTTTATTTTGAAGCCAATTAAATTTATTTCTTAGTGAACTCCGTAAGAACATCTAGCAATTGCAGCGTTTGTGCTGCTCACTCCCCAACTACATTGACATGTATGGATGAATACTTGCTTGTTTTGCACAATTAAGAACTTCTAGAAGTCCCTCTAAACGAGTCTTTATGAATGAGTTATAGGTGAAAGGAAAGCCAACACAATGCTAGTAATGATGCTGTCAACATGTTGTAAACTTATTTTGAATAGACAGCGGTGCAGTAAAAGTGCTCCACTTTGTTTTTGTTTCTTTTACAAAGGTTCACATGGTGGGCATTGACATCTTCTCCGGCAAAAAGTATGAGGATATCTGTCCCTCAACCCACAATATGGATGTCCCTAACATCAAAAGAATGGACTACCAGGTATGTGGTACGAAATATAGGAAGCTTTGTGTATGTCAATCATTATGTTTCATTAATGTTTAAAATACTTCTGTTTTCTCTTTCCTACTTGCCAGCTTATTGGCATACAGGATGGCTACCTGTCTCTGCTCCAGGACAGCGGTGAGGTTAGAGAAGACCTAAAAATGCCAGAGGGAGACCTGGGCAAAGAGATAGAGGGCAAGTTCGATGCTGGTGAGGAAATCCTGGTAAGTGAAATTAATCAGTCAGAAAATCTTTATATTTGACTATGAACTCTCTCTTTTTTTATTTGTCTCTGTGCTTGTGTTTTACAGATCACTGTCCTGTCTGCTATGAATGAAGAGGCTGCAGTAGCCATTAAAGCCATGGCTAAATAAAACCGCAGGTATATTGAGCTCTCACTGCTGCGTGTGCATGCTCATCGGCTTACTATGCCCGGAGAGACTGTGCTTCAACAGTGTGCTTACAGCAAAGCACTAATTTAAATGTTGACCTAGCCTGTAAACAATGTAACAAATGAACCCGAATTATTTGAATCCACCATCAAACCTCCACATAAATGAAAAGGGGAAACAAGGACATTTAATTGAATCAAAAAAGCTTGAAACCATTGTACATTTCATATCTCTACCATAGGCCATGGATTAAATATTTATTATTCTATTGTAGTTAGGACTGAAATTTTACTTGTTTTTGTCCCAGTGTGATCAGTGTCCAGAAATCATTCCATCAACTTGTTTAAAAATGTATATAAAGAAGATTTAAAGTTACAAAGTGAGCTCCTTTTACATATACTTTGCTGTTTGCATACTGGCAAATGCACTTTTGACTAACACCAGGATGTAGTACTTCTCCAGTGTTCAGTATATGTAATCTGTGTCTGATATGTAAATAGAATTTCATGTTCAATTACATTTTGTATTTTAAACTACCAGCCTAGTATTTTATCCTATTTATAACCAAATGTGTTGTATTGTAAAATAGCATTTTAAGAAGCATTACCAACTCTAAACAACAATTATGCTAATATTACACATTATATATATATCTGCTGTTACTTGAGTTATGGAGAGTCTTAAAGTGACAGTGTACTGGCTTGTGTGTATTTGGACTTTCAAATAAAATGATAGATATTTCAGACTGTTCAGAAAAGGGTAGCATGTTCGGGTTTCACTTCATCACTTTTGTAGACATTCCATCTGAATTTAAATTAAAAGCTCGTTTTGGACAGTCAAATCTTTTCAACAGCCTACTTTTAATGCACGTTTCCCTGTCCCTCTTTTTGTGTGTTGTGTATATATGTATTTTTTGTGTGCCATTTTGTTAGGTGTGCCATTTTGTTAGGTACACCTGTACATCTACGTATGCATGTGATTAGATATCTAATCAGCCAATCATGTGGCAGCAGTGTAATGTATAAAATCATGCTGATACAGGTTAGGAACTTCAGTTAATGTTCACACCAACCAACAGAATGTTGAAATTTTTTTTTATTTTAGTGATTTCAACCATGGCATGATTGTTGGTGCCAGATGGGCTGGTATGAGTATTTCTGTAACTACTGATCTCCTGGGATTTTCATACACACAACAGACTCTAGTGTATAGAGTGGTGCAAAAAAACATCTAGTGAACGTCAGTTCTGTGGATAAAAACTACTTTTTAATGACTGAGGTCAGAGGAGAATGGCCAGACCGGTTTTAGCTGACAGGAAGGTGACAGAAAACCCCCCAAAAACATGCGCTACAACAGTGCAGAAAAGCATTTCTGAACATACAACATGTCGAACATTGAGGCGGATGGGCTACAGCAGCAGAAGACCCCTCAGGGTACCACTACTGTCAACTTAGAACAGGAAACTGAGGCTGCAGTGGGTAGATTCTTACCAAAACTGGACAGTAGACGATTGGAAAAATATCACTTGGTCTGACGTCTCAAATTTCTGCTGAGGTACACAAATGGTAGGCCCACTGCAGCCTCAATTTTCTGATCTTGGCTGATAGAAGTGGAACCCAACGTGGTCTTCTGCTGTTGTATCTCCGCTGCCTCAGTGTTCGACGTGTTGTATGTCCAGAAATGCTTTTCTGCATAGCACTGATGTAACGTATAGTTATTTGGGTTACTGCCACCTTCCTGTCAGTCTGGCCATTCTCCTCTGACTTCTGTCATGAACAAGCAGTACTCTGTTGTTGTAGCCCATCCGCCTCAAGGTTTGACAAGTTGTGCATTCTGAGATGCTATTCTGCTCATTATAATTGTACAGATGGGTTGTCTGAGTTACCGTAGCCTTTCCGTCAACTCAAACCAGTCTGACCATTCTCCATTGAACTCATCAACAAGGCATTTTCATCCACAGAACTGCTGCTTATTGGTTGTCTTTTGCACCATTCTCTATACACTCGAATGTTGGCTGATCAAACAATTGGCTGATCAGATAATCACATGAATATGTAGATGTACAGGTATACCTTAATAAAGTGGCCGATGAGTGTATATAGACACCTTTTTCCCCTCTCTTATTGTGTCCGTTCATCTTTTTCTACTTCCGTGTCTCATTGTATTGAATCTCTTACTCCTATCTGTCCTCTCTTCCTTTCAGGGGTTGACGAGATGCACTGGACCTGTATAGGAGAGAATTAGACCTCAGCAATGCTATCCTCCCTCTTTTTTAATTATTTTATCTCTCTTTCTTTCTTCCTGTACTTTATAGCCCCTCTTTGGGTTAAAAACTAGGAAATAAATGTAAAAATTGTTCCAAACGAAAGAGAATTTCTAGAAATCAAAAAGGTACATAAATCAACACAAAGTGAAATAAAAAAAAAGACAGAATATTGTGGGCAAAAGCGTTGTAGTGGCGGATGACTGGGGTGGGGAACTTTTCCCTTTTTTTTTTTTTTTTTTTTTAAAGAAAAGGCACCTCATTACTTCACTAATATGAGTGTCGCTTTTGATTTGGAGAGGGTACCATGTGTGTTTAAATTTTTTAAAGATTAGGATAACTGCCCCTTTTTCATTCTACATTATCCTAAATCACAACAGTAAATAGCTATAAGAGGTCTATTGCGGTTAATTTCATTTATGAGCAACCTTAGTGTGAAGGGGAGGGAAACACACTTCAGTGCAGATTCTGCTGTGAAGGAAAAACAAAGGCCATGTCATGAATAATAAGATGCAGTTTTGTGTCTTCACTACTGGACCAAGTGCTATGCTCACCTTCCCTTTTATCTTCCGGTAGTTTAAAGCAAAATAAATCTTAGACAGGGGTGACAAAATAACACAAGCAGGTGTGTATGTATGGATACAGGAAGATTTAGCATTTTATCACTCCTCTCTCCCACCACAAAAAGATGAGCGTAGAAATGGATTGATCACAGAGAAGCCAGCATCATAGTTTAAACAAAATGTCACAAGTATGCTTTGAGATGGAAGTTGGTGCCATAAGCTTTAGATCTCTTGATGAAATGTCTGCAGTGTGCTCAAATCTTGGCCTGAAATGACCTATAGTGGTTTGTTTAATGCTTACTGTTCACACTTGATGGAAACAAGGGAATGTGTGTGTATTCCTTTGGGAATACACCAGTATTCTTTAAAAGTTGGGTGAAATTTTGAAAAAATAAAAAGTTAATCATCCCCTTATAAAATCAATTGTGTCTACTGCAGGCCATCATTACATGTTTGTTAAAGACTGTCATGCACATTACTCTTGACTTGACTAGGAGTCATGTTACATTTTTATTTGTTGCAAGACTGTAAGGAGAAAAATACAACAACAGAAATTTGTATTCAAGCAAGACAAACCAACCCAATATTAAAAAGAGCACATATAAATTATGTCTGTTTCAGTGATTAATTTAGGCTCTTTGTATTCATTGGTGATGTAATATATGTAACCACAATGGCAAGGTTGCTGGCAAGAGAACCTGCATTTAACAACTAACAATTATTTGAGAGTATTCTTAATGGGGGGAAAAAAGGAAAAAAACAGCTGGGATACAGGCTGGTAATGCAGGACAGGTCTAACTGATCTAGAAGTTGCTCAACTGCATTACAACAAAATACACAGGCATAGTCTGTTCTTGTTAACGGGATAGTTCACCTAAAAAAGAAAAAAAAAGGAGCTTCATATTTGTAAAAATACATGAATGACAGCCTCAGTCACCATTCATTTTCATTGTATGAAAAAAGTGCATGCAATCAAAATAAAAGTGAATGGTGACTGAGGCTTATAATCTGTTGAACATTTTTTTTTTTTTAAGCTTAAGGATCTTGCTGGGAAATTCCAATTGATTCCACTATTTATTCTATAATTGCAGTCGACAATTTATTTTATGTTTTTTGCTATTTTTTCCTTTTTTTGAAATAAAAATGCTGTTGCACACAAGATGCTCCTTTTATGTAGTGACTCAGTAGCATAAAATACATCATTTTAAAATGTTTTTAGAGATGGCATTTGAGAGTCACTTGATAATATTTTCTATAGATTGAACGGTGTAAAAATCCTTTTTAATGTTAATGAACCACAGACATTTGTTACATGGGACATTTGTTACTGGCACCTTGTAATAGTTATAATTTTTGTTGTTAATGTGGTTTGCCATGGTGATAGAATCTCTGTCCAGCCTGAGCGTGAGAGAGGAAGGCATGTTGAGATGCTGGCTGAGGTGAACTCTGGAACGGAGCCCAAGACAGAAAAAAAACAATCATGTCATATATTGTACAAATTTTCTCCATTGAGACTACCAAATCTACAGTGGAAGTCACACGTTTATTACTTTATTTTAAGGATGTGACATGTCAGAATAATAGTAGAGAGAATTATTTATTTCAGCTTTTATTTCTTTCATCACATTCCCAGTGGGTCAGTTAACATACACTTTGTTAGTATTTGGGTCAACCGTTTTGGGTAGCCTTTCACAAGCTTCTCAAAATTAGTTGATGGAATTTTGGCCCATTCCTTCAGACAGAACTGCTGTTACTGAGTCATGTTTGTTGGCCTCCTTGCTCGCACACGCTTTTTCAGTTCTGCTGACATATTTTCTATCAGACCGAGGTCAGGGCTTTGTGTTGGCCACTCAAACACCTTGACTTTGTTGTCCTTAAGCCATTTTGCCAAAACTTTGGAGGTATGCTTGGGGTATTTGTCCATTTGGAAAACCCATTTGTGATCAAGCTTTAACTTCCTGGCTGATGTCTTGAGATGTTGCTGGAATATATCCACATAATTTTCCTTCACCATTCCCTCCTGCAGCAAAGCACCCCCACAACATGATGCTGCCACCCCCATGCTTCATAGTTGGGATGGTGTTCTTCGGCTTGCAAGCCTCACCCTTTTTCCTCCAAACATAACGATGGTCATTATGGACAAACAGTTACATTTTTGTTTCATCAGACCTGAGGACATTTCTCCAAAAAGTAATATCTTTGTCCCCATGTGCACTTGCAAACTGTAGTCATGGCGGTTTTGGAGCAATGGCTTCTTCCTTGCCGAGCAGCCTTTCAGTTTATGTCGATATAGGACTTGTACTGTGGGTATAGATAGTTTTCAACCCGTTTCCTCCAGCATCTTCACAAGGCCCTTTGCTGTTGTTCTGGGATTGATTTGCACTTTTCACACCAAACTACGTTCATTTCTAGGAGACAGAATGTGTCTCCTTCCAGAGCGGTATGATGGCTGCGTGGTCCCATGGTGTTTATTCTTGCGTTCTATTGTTTGTAGAGATGAACATGGTACCTTCAGGCATTTGGAAATTGCTACCAAGGATAAACCAGACTTGTATACGTCAACAATTTTATTTCTGAGGTCTTGGTTTATTTCGTTTGATTATCCCATGATGTCAAGCAAAGAGGCACAGAGTTTGAAGGTAGGCCTTAAAATACAACCACAAGTATACCTCCAATTCAGTACACCTCATATCAGAAGCTAATTGGCCAATTGTCTAAAGGCTTGACATAATTTCCTGGAGTTTTCCAAGCTGCTTAAAGGCACAGTTTACTTTGTGTATGTAAAAACATCTGAACCACTGGAATTGTGATTGTTTCAATTAAAAGTGAAACAACCTGTCTGTAATTACTTGTCATCCACAATGTAGATGTCCTAAAAGACTTTTCAAAATTATAGTTTGCTAATATTAAATCTATGGAGTGGTTAAAAGTTTTAATGAGTTCTAATGACTTCAACCTAAGTGTATGTAAACTTCTGACTTCAACAGTATCATCAATAAAAATAAAAAAAACAATTATCCTCTCAAAATCAACCCAAGCATGTGGCTTTAGTTAAAGCCACTATCAGTTATCATTAAAACATGTGCTGTTTCCCCCAGCATCTGTATTTAAAGTAATATGGGCTGACAATTTGTCATTTCACATAATGTCTACATCTACTGTGGCAAATAACTGAACAGAGCAAGGTTGCTTGCAATTGAAATGTCAGAACAACTGACAGTTATTTATAAAAGTATACTTAAAACAGCTGGAATCAAGAGAGAGTCAATTCAAACCCATCCACGTTAAAGATCTTTAAACTAATTACAGGTTTCCAGAAGGTTCAGTGCAGGTTAGGGAGCTCACCTTTGCTGTAGGGATCTGAACAGCCATGGACTGGTTGGGCAGCAGTCCAGCTGCACTTACATGTAAAGCCTGAGGATGCATGGATCTAAGAGCAGCCTAACAAAGACATCACAAAAACAAAGATTACCTATTCAGACCCATCTACAGCAATTTAGAACTGCATAACTAAAATTTTGATACTAGGCTTATACCCACTCATTCTACTACTTCTGGTGGGACAGAGCAGAAATATTCAGTACAGCTTTTAAGCAGAATCTTAATGAGATATCCTAACAATATTTAGCATGTAAGGCTGATCAGTCTACCAAACAAGAAGTGGGAGGTTTTGAGTGTATCGTGCTGAAAAATGTATCATTTTGTCATTGGATCAAGACTCTGCATTAAAATCGAATTGTGGTTTGCCTAAAAATGTTTTTTTTTTTTTTTTCTGAAAGTATAACAACAATTTGTGATGGCAACTGCCCACTGTTTACCAAATGAGTCCTTCGGAGTACTTACCGAGTCAGTGAAGCCAGACTGCTGATTAGCATGTTCAAGCTGCTTCTGAAGGGAGAGACTTGCACTAGGTATGAATCCTGTAAAGATCAAATGAGTAATGAATCAGCAAGGCCAATACAGTGTTAATTTATGCTTTGGGTACTTTTACTATGGATGCATTAATTAGCAGAACAAGATCTATGCATCAAAATGGCAGAGGTTAAGCAAAGCAAAAAAAATTCTGTAAGAGCCACATCAAGATCAATACACTGAATTTTATGAAAATCACATAAGGTGGCTGAGAGGACGTCTCACCTGGCTGGGAGGAGAAATGGCTCTGGACAGCATAACCCTGAGGCTGGTGGGGCAAGAATGACATGCTCTGGAATGGTGATGTCCCTACATAGAGACAGATAGAAAACTTCAATTATTATTGTTACCTTAGAAGGCAACTCACCAGTTCAAATTCTATTTTGGTGTACATTTAACTTAATTCTGATGAGAAATCCCCAAATGGGTTATTTACTGTTAATACATATTTTTAAATGTTTGTATACAGTATATTTACACTGATTAGCCATAACATTAAAACCACCTGCCTAATATTGTGTAGGTGCCCCTTGTGCTGCCAAAACAGCACCAATCCACATCTCAGAATATCATTATGAGATGATATTCTTCTCACCACAATTGTACAGAGCGGTTATCTGAGTTACTATAGACTGTCAATTCAAACCAGTCTGGCCATGTACAACTGTGGTGAGAAGAATGCTATTTTGAGATGCGGGTTGGCACCGTTTTGGCGGCACGAGGGGGACCTACACAATATTAGGTAGGTGGTTTTAATGTGGCTGATATATACAGGAGACAGCTTTTCCTATCATATGTAGAACAGTATTTAGATCTAAAGCTATTAACACTGGAGAGTCGGAGGGCTCCGGTGGGAAAGTGGCAAATTAATTTACCGGTATATGTTTCATCATTTGATAAATCACACATGAACTGACCCTTTGCTAAGCCCCGCCTAAAAAATGTTTCTGACCAATCCATTCTTAGCAACTGTTGCTGTCCGCCATTTCTCTGACGAGCGCTTACTTTTTCCAATGAGAGTCTACGAGAGTGTTGGAGTAGTTTTAAGCAGTTTCATAGAAATTATAAAAAAGAATGTTGTTGCTGGGTCACTTATAATAGTGACACAAAGTACCTAGAGAGGATAAAAGCAGACATTTTTATTTCTTTTTAAAATCTTTAGAAGAGCATTTTACGGATTAAAACATGTCATTCCTCATTACCAAATAAACATGAGTAACATCAGCAAGGACACCAACATTTGCTCCATGGTAAGTTAAGGCTGATAACTGTTACTTGATTTATGTATTTATTCAGCTCTTAGTAAAGGCGATAGTAAATAAACAGTTCACAGCATCATAGTGAGTGTGCTAGGAGATGTTGTGAGCAGTTCTGTTCACTTTAATGTTATCAATTGTTTAATCACCATCAAATGATGCTTTTTTCAGTTGCCTGTAATAATCGTTTGCCTCAATTCAGATTCAGAGTCTCCATAGTTTTAAATCAAATTACTGTAATTTATCAATTTCTTTCACAAAAAATATCAGATAAACATGCTTTAAAATGTCATTCTGAACTCCAACCCACGTAAGAATATTTTTTAATTGCAATCTCCCATTCATTCCAATGGGAAGCCCTGCAAAGCATGTCAGAGCAAGCAACTGTAACCAAGGGGGCAGAGCTCAGCGAAGGGTCATTCTGCATGTTTTGCAGATTTCTGTTTTGTTTTTGTTTTTCTAAAGGGAAAATAGTTTCATAGAGCATAAGTTGGGAAGAGTCTTAAGTCTTCGAATACTAAATCCACGTTATGGTCAATCAGAAATGAAGTTAGTAGCAGAAACGGACTCTGTTTGCATTAAAAAAACAATAACCATGTGTTTATTGTTTTGTTTTTAAAAGGTAAAAAAAAAAATATTCTGTTTCCAGAGGGACTCCACAGAACAGTGATTATCATAACAAAAGTGAATTTGGGGTTTATGATACCTCTGATCTGAGTGGTGCCTGCAAAGCTGATGGGCACAGTAACGGCAGGTCCGTAAGAGGAGTGGTGCTGGGCCTGGGTGACTGCATATGGCTCATGGACCGCAGAACTTCCTGAGAACTGGCCATACTCAGACGAGCCAGGAGGAAAACCTGGCTGGCTGGAGAAGTGATGGCCCTAAAAGACAACACTTTGTCAATAAATGCAATAAGTACAACCTTTAACGCAAGTTATTGTCAAAACTGTGTTTCTTTTTTTATTAATTATTTTATAGGTTAATTCATTCTTATTGACAAATTCAATGTTAGATGGGACACTATACCAAATACATAAAGAACTTCCAAAGACAACCTATAAACATTTCTTTCAGAATCTGTAGGGTCCATTATAAAAATTAGGGGAAAGTTAAGTCTATCTTTGTAAAACGTAATTCAGCTATATACTTTGTCATTTATTTGGCATCACTGCTTCTACAATACATTCTTATTTGCACAAGATTCATCAGAGCATAAATTTACTTACAGGAATCAAAGGTGCCTGGAACAACTGTTTACTGCGCTCCCCTAAAAGAGCACTAGCTCTATTGTGACTCACTGGACTGCCTTCAAAACATAAAACATGAACATTAAAAGTAATTACTAAAAAGTTATTCATTTATGGAATCTACTATTATCTGGAATCAATACGGTTTTGCAACCTTTCAAAGGTTTACCTTGTATGCTGAGCAGACGCTGTCCTGAATGCATAGGTAAGGTGGACTGGTAACTTGATGATGGCAGTGCCGTAATGTCACTTTAAATTTAATAATAAAGGGATATTTAGAGAATACGTGACAAATCAAAAGAGATTACTTTGCATGAACATTTGACTGTTATTAAAAAAATATTGTGTGATGTAGACAAAATCTAATAAATAGTAATTATATTTCAATGAAGTGGTGCAAATTTTGTCCATATCTATTATGTTATTCAAAAATAGATTAAAAATGCAATAAACTCAAAACAATTACAGTGACGGTTAAAAAAAATAAAATATGGTATGAGGAGTGCAAAATAATCTTATCTTAAAATAGGTGAAACAATTTTGTTTTAAAATATTATTCATATTTGAAAAACTTTTGTCCACCAAATTAAAGCTAGGTGCATAGTTAAACCACATAGGTTGCCATTTTAATTTTACTCTTATGTGACAAAAAACAAAAACAGAGAGGACCACTTAGACCCTCAAGACTAAAGGGTCTGGGCCTTGTGTGAAAAATCTGATATTTTGACATTTTTATGAAAAGGCACATTTTGTTCATATTGAATAACTTAGAGGGGCAAAAATTATATTCTAAACTCAATGAATGATATTTGTAAAAAAAAAATTTTTTTACTTTGAAAAAATCTATTAAGACTTTTTTTTTTTAGAAATGAATGATGAAGTTGTTCACACATGTATTAAAAGGTGCAAGGATTTTTTTAAAAAAACCTTTTACTAGATGGTTACGATACATGAAATTGCAATAAATATTATTTGAAAATTTAGGAAACCAACATGGACACAAAGATGATATTTCTATGAACTTAACAAGTGTATTATAACTAGATATTTAAAAAGACTTTTATCACCTCGGACAACCTATTTTATCAATGACCGATCTACAAAGCAAAAATGCAATGTCAAATGAAAAGTGCATAGTTGAGATCTCAGCCAGCAACACAGCAAATCAATTTCATTTTTACAATTTGCCCCTCGTGTCACTTACCTTTGCTCTTTTCTTCGTCGCCTTTCCTCCTCATGAAGGACTTTTTTAAGCTGTAAGAAGAGCTGATGTTTCTCCTCTTGCAAATCTTGCAATTTCCCTCCCATTTTTTTAACCTTACAAACAATAAATAGAGGAATAAATATTATGAAATAAACAAATGCATGGGAACACATCAAGTGTTGTCAACATCAGACACACATTCCTGTTCTGGTGGTTATTCATTTAAAATGCTTTAAATTGTATTCTTTAACTTAAATTAATAAATTAAAGGGATCATGACATGAGCAATCAATTTTCCTTGATCTTTTAACATATATGAGGTCATTGTACTATAAAAACATACTGCAAGTTTCAGAACTAAAAACTTCCTCCTAACTGCAAAAAGAGCATTTGTTGAAACAAAGCTGCCTAAATAACTTGTTCTCTACTTCCTCCATATTGTGATGTCACACTGTGGAAGACATTTGCATATGACCGCCTCCACTACGACACAATGCCTACTTTACCTTTTCACTTCCATAGCCGTGCAGTAGTGATGAGCAGTGAGATAGAAAGGAGACAACAGGTCTGTCAAGTCCAGAGAGCCAATCATATCAGTGGACGTTTAAGGCCGATTGAAACTTATGCGTTGAACCAACGGCATAGGCAACACATAGCTACATCGGTTACAGCGTACTGTACGACGTTGTCTGAGGTGCACCTCTTCAAAAATGTGACTGCACATCACGTCGACGCAGACCACGACAGCTGTGATTGGTCTACTTTAAACAGAGACCGCCCTCCAGGATGATATTAAGGATGTCTGAGGTAGCGTCACATTTCATCCAAGATTATTTGAATATCTCTGCATTAAATCACATTGTATTTGGACTCGTGACCATTAAAGAAATTGTCTCAATTGGGAGCATCTGCTTTCACATACTTTGAACTCATTTTTGATGCTACAATAATTTAAGATGTTTGAATACAGAAATGACATTAATTTCATTGCTTTTGTTTATTTATGAAACATATTGTTAGCATTTTGGCTGTGTACTCACAAAACGACGCAGACACACCAACGCAGAACTATACACCGATCAGCCACAACATTAAAACCACCTGCCTAATATAGTGTAGGTCCCCCTCGTGCTGCCAAAACAGCTCTGACCCATCAGGTCATGGACTCCACAAGAGCTCTGAAGGTGTCCTGTGGTATTTGGCACCAAGATGTTAGCAGCAGATCCTTCAAGTCCTGTAAGTTGCGAGGTGGGGCCACCATGGATCAGACTTGTTGGTCCAGCACATCCCATATATATGCTCAATGGGATTGAGATCTGGGGAATTTGGAGGCCAAGTCAACACATTGAACTATTTGTCATGGTCCTCAAACCATTCCTGAACAATTTTTGCAGAATGGCAGGGTGCATTATCCTGTTGAAAGAGGCCACTGCCATTAGGGAATACCGTTGACATGAAGGAGTGTATGTGGTCTGCAACAATCTTTAGGTAGGTGGCACATGTCAAAGTAACATCCAAATGAATGCCAGGACCCATGATTTCCCACCAGTACATTGCCCAGAGCATCACATTACCTCCGCCGGCCTGTCTTCTTCCCATAGTGCATCTGCCATCTTTTCCCTAGGTAAACGATGCACATGCACCCGGCCGTCCACATGATCTAAAATAAAATGTGATTCATCAGACCAGGTCAGCATGGGCACTCTGACCGGTCTGCAGCTACATAGCTCCATACGAAGCAAGCTGCGTAACTCTGTGTGTTCTGACACCTTTCTGACACCTGTTTAGCCTTAAGTTTTTCAGCAATTTGTGCTATTGTAGCTCTTCTCTGGGATCAGACAAGATGGGCTAGCCTTCACTCCCCACGCACATCAATGAGCCTTGTACGCCCATGACCCGGTTGCTGGTTCACCGGTTGTCCTTCCATGGACCACTTCTGGTAGGTACTAACCAATGCATACGGGAAACACCCCACAAGACCTGCCGTTTTGGAGATGCTCTGACCCAGTCATCAAGCCATCACAATTTGACCCTGGTCAAAGTCACTCAGATCCTTACGCTTGCCCATTTTTCCAACAAATGAAATTCAAGAACTGACTGTTCACTTGCTGCCTAATATACCCCACCCTTTGACAGGTGCCACTGTAACAAGATAATCAATGTTATTCACTTCACATGTCAGTAGTTTTAATGTTGTGGCTGATCAGTGTAAATCCAAACCAATGTGTTGCCCACTACGCAGAGCCCAGAGCCATTGAAAGAGAGTTGTGACAGTCCCATAGACTTCCATTGAACTAGAAGAATGCGGAAGTAATGCGTGTCATGGGCCGACCAATAGTTCAAAACATTGTATAGTTCCAGCGTGCAACCACATTCATTTTCAGTGTTTCCGAAGCACACTCGCTTGTAAGTTCATGAAAAAAATTCTGTCATTTCATATTCCAAGCATTAGTGGACCTCTTATCAATTTAGTCAATAGTGGTATTTTATGTAGCCAAGTTTAGTTAAAGTTTATCTTAAGAAAACAGATTGTTAGATTCTAAATGCAGTTGGCTCTTGGTTGTCATCAAGCTCTACAGAAGCCTGATAATGACCCATTAATTTGAATCAGGGGGTGTTGGAAGAGGGAAACGTATAAAACATGCAGGGCAGGGGATACTCGATAACCAGGTTTGAAGACCACTGATCTAGATCACCAAATCTAGCACTAAAAATAACAGGAGTGGAAGACTATGGGTGGGGGAACAACCTTTGCCCTCTCACTGGACATATTGTATAATAAAATGTTTTATTGAATGCAATTGGTTGCCTTGTATATTCTGTACTATTGACCAAACTCCTTTCTTGGCTTAAATTGAACAGTTGCTGGTGTGATTGATATTTCGATTAGATTTAAATTTGTCATTGCATTGAGTACTATAAATATAATTATCCTTCAACGTAGTAAATTGTAATGTGGCCTAATTAATAAAAGAACGTGTTTAAGAAGTCCCATTTACTTAAACAGTCTAACATTAAATGTAAAGTAAAATAATACTCCTCAGTAGGCTACAGTACGGTAGCTAGCCAATTCTAGCTCTGCTTCACAATACTGCTGCCTAGTGTTATACGGTAATATAATATAAATAAATGTAAATAATAATAATAATAATAATAATAATAATAATAAAGTAGCAGACATATAAATGATACAACACACCAGTAACTAATGGACATTATGTGCTGATATACACAAAAATAGCTGTAAATCTAGTTGGTGCTGCTATCTGTCCCGCAGAAAACCATTCAAACTGGTTGACAGTGCTGAATTGATTGTAAATATTGAGAGCTACATGAACCACGTGATCGCATGTTGGCGAGATCAAAGAGTGTTGCAACTCTCTTTTTCAATGGCTCTGGCAGATCTTACGCCGAAGGTTCGACTTAGAATTATAAATCGGCCTTTACGGTCAAGTCTTAAAGGAGAAGCAGCACGAAAACAAAGCATTTCTGAGAGGGTCTGAATGAGGGTGGAAAATTATCATGTAAAGTTTTTGGCGGTTTTTTGCACAAAAAACAGTCACTAATATTATAAGTGAACCTCAAGGAATACATTAATATTATTACAAAATAAATTAATTAATTAAAAAAAGGCATGTCATGACCCCTTTAAATCATTGTGAATTACCGGTCCACGGTGTAGTAGTGCAGATCTACCAGTCCACCCACCTGCTCTTTGGTCTCTTCCAAAGACATTCTTTCCTCCATTTCTTTAGTTCGTTTCCTCTCCTCTTCTTCTTTCATTTTCTGTTCCATCATTTTATCCACTTCTTCCTCTTCTAAAATATGACAGAGAGAATATACAAACAAGCAATGTTTCATATTATTATTATTACTACTAAATTGAGACTGTTACTGTGTGGGTAATTGTGATCAGTCCTCCGGTGTGCCATTAAGATCAGCTCAAAGAGAACACAAAAGCTTGTTTTCTTTTATTAACTGGCACAAAAGTAGTTGTTTGCTGATTGTTTCTCTCTGGATTGCGCGCGCACGCACACGTACCTTGTCTTTTCCTCTCTCTCTCCTTCATGATGTGTTTATGCAGGGCTCTTGCCATTGCATTGGACAGCTTTGGTCTCTCCAGCAGAGCGGGCATCGTGACGGGCAGTGGAGGAGCCAGCTGAGGACACACGCACATACCTTACTACACACACATTTTTTTTTTTTATGTAAACACACCGAGCGCTTCAGCTAAAACGGAGATATACACATTAAATGTCTTCCTGTAGAGATAAATTAGCTTACGTTCGCTTTGCTGTATGGTCTTCACGTTGCTTTCCTCTTTATATCGAAGAAATCTCTCTCCACTATATAAAAATTCACCAGTGATGTTGATTAGCGTTGATATTTGTGCAGAGCCTCTGGAGAGTTTTATTATTCACATCCGGTTTGAAAGGCAATATGAAAAGTTTCGGTTCCGGTTCAAATGTTAATAATCACACGTCACGTGGAACAGCCATTAAGATGAATGACACATTAAATCCGTCAAATCTAACCGTACACACGAAGGAAAAACAAACAGATAATGCACAAAGAACCGTTTCACGGCCCAACGTTTTGATAAATCAATCATAACTGACCTTTGACGTCGAGGTCTGCGTGTGGATAATACACTGTCCTCTAGTGTTTATTATCTGGTACATCAACACAATAGGCACTTTTCATGAAGGTACCTCAGTCATATTTCTCACCAAAGATTCTTTATCTGGAATAACGGCAATATTTTGTAGAGGAATAAATTATTATTTTTTTCTTTCACAATTGGTTTAGGAATTGTTTGTTATTAGTGAGTCAGTTATTCAATAATGAAGGGACTTTATATGAGTTTGCAGATTTTATCTCAAAATATCTATTACATTAAAATAATTCAGTGTGGTTAAAAAGTCTATACCTGCTGGGGTGGGTATGCTGTTTAGAAATGGTGTCTATATGTCTGCACTGTATCCTACCAAGCAATGTTTACAAAAATGTAAAAGTGATATTGAATTAAAATGCTCTTTTTTGCGAAAGTCCATATGTTTTGGTCCTGCCAAGATACACAGTGTTTCTGGAAAGATGTTGAGGGATTCATTGCTGATAATACTTTTAAAACTTTCTCTTATCCTATAAGAATGTGATATTAGGATATTGTTTTAAAGACCATTGTTCAAAGGATGCTGGTTTCATTACATTTTATTTTGTAAATTTCATGTCCATAAATGTAAATTCACAAATGGTAAACCCAATGTTACAGAGCTTAAGGAGATTAAAATGTGCAAATATGTAATGTCAAAATATACAAACGGCTAAGCAATTTAAATAACTGCAATATGTTCTTAATTTAATATTTTCATATAAAATTTATTTTAGCTTATTGAACTATTTATAGATATGTACCCTCTCTGTCAAATTGGTGAGGGGTGAGGAATCACTTATTAAAATATATTATGATAAAAAATAAATTATGGTCTAATTTTACATTTAATGGTTTTAATTATTAGTAGTTTAGCCACTTGATTCATTCTCCGGTGTTAGGGATTCATGGTAATATTAATGCATGAGTCAGTGGACTAAACGCACATTCAACCGGACGACTGCAATGGAGATATAACGGGAGATATTTTAACAGATTGAAAGAGACTTTTAAGAATTTTTTTTAAATATAATTGTATTACATTTGCACATTTTCCGCCCAGTTTATCAAAATGAAATGTTTAAAGTGAAATAATTAAGAGAAAGCATTAAAAGCATAAGATTACATGTTTACTGATAGTGGCACCTGGTGGCCAAGGTTGGTACCGCATTCCTTATTTTGAAGAGAAATAAAAAGGTTTGAAGAGAAAAAAACATTTTTTGAAGATAATTTTTTTTTTTTTTTTTAAAAAGATAATTTTTTTTTTAAGAGCACATGTTTTATTGACATTTTTAAGAGAGTTTTTTTAGCTTTTTTTTTTTTAAAGAAAACTTTTAAGACTTTGACAGGAAGGAACTGAGACAAAATTAATTTTTACATTTTTTTCACCGTTTTTAATTATTTTTTTTGCACCGTGCGGTTCAGGGCTTCTGTAATGTTTAGCAAACAGTGTAAAATATGTATCCTTGTTAACCTGAGTGCATTTGCTAGCACATAGGTGGAGTGTCCTTCCACACGACCTAGTTGAAACCTCTAAAATATTGGCTATGGTATTTGAGCCCCGCCCTTTTAGGCAAAAGCTGTCCGCTACAAATGCAGGCACGCAAAAACCATTCCTCAGAATTTTCTGACTGAGGGACAAAGAACGCACCGAATGCACCTCAAAAGAACTCTGAGTCGTGTAGTGCGACCAGCGTTCGCAATGTCTCATTCCCTTCGTCTCAGGGAACTGAGGTTACCTGTGTAACCGAGACATTCCCTTAGGACTCAGTACACTTGACATTGCGTTTGTTAAAGCATATGGGGACAAGAATCTCATCGCCACACTACACAACATAACCTTCCAGAGAGAAAACATGATGCCGCAGTCCCGCGGGACAGCAACAGATATGAGTATGAGTGACCTTCGTGTTGGGCCAGGATGGGAGCACTCCGAAGGAATATATGAACTATAGTCATAGGGACCGCTTTTAGGACCAAAATTAGATTCTAAGTCTGTTAAATCCACTGGGCGAGGTGGATTTAATCGTCTCTCTCCTCAAAGGAACTTGCCTATAGTAGCGCCGTCTTCAGGTGCATGATTCACAGATATAGTCGCCACATAAACTTTGATTGTTGACGGAGTGAGTCCTGGGTCTAATCGCTCTTGAAGAAATATGAGAATTTCATGTATAAGGCAGTTTACTGGGTCTTTGCCTTGTATATGAGTGTGCATATTCCATTTTAGCACATAGAGGCATCTCGTGGGTGGCGCTCTGGCCTGTAAAATGGTTTTCATGACTGAATGTGTCAGTTCTGGCACATTTTGTGTGCTCCGTTTAGGGGTCACACATGCAGGTTCCATATCTTGGACTGGGGATGCCATAATGTGCCTTGCACCTGGGAGAGGATATCTCTCCTCAGCTGTGTTTCCCATGGTGAAATGTATAACATCTCTATCCTTTCTGGAAACCATGGCTGATTGAGCCATTTCGGCATCACCAATATAATCGTTTCCTTGTCCTCTCTGACTTTGAATATGACAGAGTAAATTAGGCACACCAACAGAAACGCATATTTGCGTTTCACCGGCCATTTGTAGGCCATTGCATCCACTCCCAGCGGGGCTTGGGACTTCAAGTACTAGAGGGGACAGTGGGCGAGGTAGTTAAAAATGCACATGTTGCTCCGTTTCAGAGGGGCAAGTACTGCATCGATAAACTTTGAGAACATGCGAGGAGCCAGAGACAGCCGAAGGGCAGGACTTTGAACTGATGCGCCGTTCCCTCTAACGCGAATCTCAAAAAACATCCTGTGATGTTGACAGTGTCCGGACTGCAGGAAACATTCTTCAAGGCAAGTTTGTGTAGGTTCCTCTGGAGGAAACCACTTGATATTGAACTCTTCGACCACCCTTGAAAGCACACAAAGTATCTCCTTGTCAGTGGCACATACATGCTTCTCGCCCTCACTGGGGGCCTGATGCACTGACCACTTGACACATGACATCATCATCATCCCCAGCATTAGAACCGCTGAACGAGACAAGGCTGTGCTCTCCTGTGGAGGGCCAGATCTCGTCACGCACATAATGTATTGGCATAGATGCGTTATGTGGAGATTGAGGGGCTCAGGTGTCACAGAAGAGACGGGTGGGAGGGCGTGGTATATCCGGCTGATATATCCCTCAGAACGAGGGCGATTCGTGAGCGAAGTGTCTTGAGACTCATGCCCTAACAGAGAGGGGAATCTGTCTCCATGAGTCAGTGAATCAAGCTCTCAGGCTGATCTGTCGGGATGTGCCTCTTGCACAAGAAACACTTGCGGAATGACATCTTTAAAGACGTGAACATGTAAGCGACTCTTTTATATAATACATAAGCATTGTATATTGTTATATTGTGTTTAACACAATATAACAATACACAATGCTTATAAGGATACACGACTCCTGCCAAAGCGCTGTGTGGGAATCAGGATGTTGAAGCGGCGAGGCGGCATGATGTTCGCCGGAGCACTGCAGGGGAGCGGAGAGTCTTCTGTTACTTACGCACTGCATTTGAACAGTGGTGAAACAGTTTCTTATGATGTGTTACGAGCAATGTGATTCATACGAGCAGACAGAGAAGTAACTTTGAAGTAAGTTTGGAGCAGAAGAAATAGAAATAATCCTTGTGTAAATTGTCAGCTTTACGCTAAGCTAAAATGCTATTTCTAGCCATTTTACATGCACATGTTACCAGACACGATCATATTTTTTTATCAAGAAATTTCAAGTTGGATCATAATATCTCTTTTCTAGTAAGATCTTTGATATTTGGGCAAAAATCGTATTCTTGATGATAATTATTGTATTGGATTCCTGTGAAAGTATCTAAAAATCCTTAAAACAAGATCAATTTTATTGATACTGCATAAGATATTTAGGTTTTTCAGAGAATATATTTTTAGCATGTGCATTTTGTCTTATTCTACAGAGTTTTTATGGTCAAAACAAGTGAAAAAAATCTACCAGTGCTGAAGAAGTAATCCAAAGTATTTAGTAATTGAGTAATGTAATGGAATAAGTTACAAATTACATTTTACAGCATATTCTGTCATCTGTAGTGGAAAACATTTCAAATGTAACCCTCCCAACCCTGCCCATATAGCTCTGTTTTTTTATTAATTTATCTATATCCGTACACTTATGATTTTTTTTTTAAGTTAATTACTCGCTTCATATTCCTTTTCTCATTAATATTTTTTATCTGTATATTAGCCTAATTATTTTGACATTTTTGTTTAATCCCCTAGGTGCTGCATTTTATTTCTCTTTTTGTTCTGAAAACTCGTGTCTGATATTGATACAATAAGAAGAAGTGCATCTTCTCGTTGTCCGACATCCACTTCAGACACTCGTAGAACTTAAACCATAAATAAGACTTACAGGTTGGACAGCAGATGCACGGTTTTTTTTTTTTTTTACCAGCGTGATGTCAACCGCACATGATTTATATATATACATATATAAAGAAGAAAAAAATCCGGGCGTTTTGGTAAACAACGCCGAAATATTTACGCGCAGTCTATAAAAACTCCCATCAAGAATAAAGGTAATGTTTATTTTAAAGAAATTGAGGACATCTCGAGTATTCCTCTCCGTTATGCTGTTTATTGTATGGACAAATGTGATGTAAATTCGGTCACGTGCCATTTTCTCGACAAAACCAGTTTTTCCACTATTGACGAGTCGACATTTAGGATTTAGGCACTAAACTTAAACGGAAAAAAAAATCGTGTTTATATACTTTTAATTTTTAACTGTAAATTTATCGGTAATTTGCGTTTCCGTCGGCTTTATTTTAATGGGTGAAAAAATGGATGAAAACGTAGACTCGAAAGTCTTATTCTGCAAGTTCAACTAAAAATTAGGAGTTCACCATCACGCCATATAATTTTATAATTTTCTTCTGCTAAACACAAAGATTTTTGAAAAAATATCTCAGCTGCTGTTGGTCCAAGCAATGGGTGTATGTGACCAGAACTTTTGAAACTACATAAAGGGAGCATAAAAGTAGTACACATCAGAGGTTAAACCATTAAGTAATTTAATAGGTGTGGATGAGAAACATAATATTGTCCACTTCATCCAGCCCCAAGCTTTTATTTTTAGACAATTCAGATTCTTTGTGCACATCACCACCTACTCATGTCACTTCTGAAAATATGGATTCAGTGAGTTGCATGAATTACTTTTGCTGCCTTTGTGCTATTTGAAGCTTGGACCAACAGAAATGAGAAAAAAAAATTCTGTGTGCTGAAAAATGAATAAAATAATTAAAACACGTGTGTGATGCATAAAGTGAGCAAACTTTCCTTTAAAAGGAGCAACATTTAACAGAACCAATATTATTATTTTTTTAAAAGCAGAACCAACCAGTTTGGTTTTTCTGTGACAATCCTGATATTTTCACATTCTCTTCAAGAACCCTTGATGTAATAGTCATTTACTACATTGTGTTGCACATCAATTGACTA
This sequence comes from Moxostoma hubbsi, assembly GCA_032164185.1. Classification (NCBI taxonomy): domain Eukaryota; kingdom Metazoa; phylum Chordata; class Actinopteri; order Cypriniformes; family Catostomidae; genus Moxostoma; species Moxostoma hubbsi. The sequence continues at coordinate 17,031,537 of JAVLUX010000002.1, forward strand.
TATATTTGTCATTTACTACATTGTGTTGCACATCAATTGACTATATATTTGTCATTTACTACATTGTGTTGCACATCAATTGACTATATATTTTTTTCTATACTTAAGCTGGCATTATTCACATTTAAAAGACTGACTCAATACAATGAAATTACGCAGTCCACCAGACCACCCAGCATAGCACTTTTAGCTTTATTGAAATAAAATCCTGAAACTTCACAAGTTTAAAAGCCAAATGCCATGTTACAAATTAAAAGGGTACACAAAGACCAAGCCAAATATCATAACATAAAAAAAAAGGCTTCTCTGAAGCCATGTTTGAAAAAAATACCCCAGAAATGAGTAAATGCAAAGCTGGACAATATAAAGTGTTAAAATTCTAGTATTCTACAGGGCAAACAAAACGCATCCAAACAGTTCCATGTCCGAAGACAGATAACATACAAATTTCAGTTTACACAGTCTTCTGTTGTCCCTTCTTCCCAATAAGAGACTTGTGAATGTGGGGGATCACACCTAAAAGATAAAGAGATATGGTTAACTTAATATCATAAATGAGACACCAATTTGAAGAACTTAAGGTTTTGAAGTCAAAGCAAACTTACCACCACCAGCAATAGTCGCCTTAATGAGGGAGTCCAGCTCTTCATCGCCTCTGATGGCAAGCTGCAAGTGACGTGGGGTGATTCTCTTCACCTTCAAGTCTTTAGATGCGTTACCTGCCAGCTCAAGCACCTTCATGTAAAAGCAGACTAGTTAGTCACACGTGGTATATCTTTCTGCCTAGCGCAGTCTCTCGGAAGTATATACTCACCTCAGCAGTCAAATACTCCAGAATAGCAGCGCTGTACACTGCGGCAGTGGCTCCGACACGCCCGTGACTTGTAGTCCTTGTTTTCAAGTGTCTGTGAATACGACCCACTGGAAACTGAAATTACAACCAGATAAACAAGTTAACAAAAATAAAAAACTAGCAAAGTTAAAAATATTCAACAAGACTCTCAGAGTAAAGTCAAATAACGCACTCATAAAACACTGACGCTAAAGTTAAGTTTTGAATAGAGACAAGTGAAGACAATTTAAACTACATAAATCAAGATCAATAGTCTTTGTTGAGTGTCTCGGGTCTGACCTGCAGTCCAGCCCTCTGTGAGCGCGAAATAGCCTTCGCTTTCGCCTTCCCGGAGTCTTTTCCTGCTTTTCCTCCAGCCTGAATGCAAAAGAACCACATTAATACACAGTGCTTCAAGTGGAATGTGTTTAACCATTTTAGATGATCTTACAAACATAACTACGTTTATGCAAGTCAGTTTAAATGAAGAATTTGTTGGTTCTCGTGTTTACACGACGCTAGTTAGCACAGGCGCTACTGCTAACTAGCCGAACACTATTATGCAACAAACACCACCAAAATGATTTTAAATAGTTTTGAGATGTTAGAAAAATATCCGAAACAACATATGTTACAAAGGAGGCGCGAAACAAAGACATTTCCTTACCATTTCGTGTGTGACGGACGGTAATACCAGCAACAAACACCGTTTCTAACCAAATACAAACTGAGTTACGCGCCTTCAGCGTGTTAAGTATAACCCGCTCCACATCCGGGACATTGCGCTTGAAGCAGGCCAATCAGCTCGTGTATAGTGTTGCTTGGCGTATGTATCAACCAATGAAATTAAGAATCTTGCAACTCTCCCATGAAATGGGCGTGGCTTTTGACGGCCTCTTTGCCGGGTGCTGTAGTTTTCGAAACAGCGCGTGGCGTTTCATTCGGTTTCATTTATTTATTTCTACATATTTATTCTAGTTATATATCTTAGTTTAAGATAGTTGTTCATTAAAGCCTCTAATCAAAATACCACCTACAACAGTGTACGTTTTTCTATACTGGACAGTCGAATTTCTTTAGATAGATAGATAGATGGATGGGAAAATGTCATAGTTTAGTCTTAATCTGTAAAATAATTACATATAAGTGAACATTTTATTTTTTTCATTGCACACTTTTTGTGTATTCCTCTGCACACCTCTATCTGCCTTTCCAGTAATAAATAGCCTACATATGCAGGAATATCCTATCATGCCTTTTATTGTTGTCCACCATTTAATTACACAAGCACTGTATTATATATTCATGTGTGAATTTATCAGCATGAAGCATGCATTTCTGTTCCAATGACTAACTGACCAAATCTTGATGATGGTGCCTTGTGTTGGGGGATTTTAATTAATTCAATTATAATTTTAATGTCTGCTGCATTCTGTAATAGCTTAATCCCATTCCTTGAGATGGTGGGCGAGGTACTGAAACAATGGCTGGCTCAATGGTCCATCTTGAGGGTGTGAATAACCCAGGTGGAGTTGTGAGACTGTTTTGGACAAGGTTGTTTGTGAATCTTTTATTAAGGCATTGGTGTTGTCTACTAAATATTTGCAAAATGAATCAGGTTACCTTGTCTAACTGATTAAAAAAAAAGGTTTTAGACCTTTGTTGGCAAACTGTTGTTCTAGTTTATACCAGCAACAGATTTATTTGTTAAATTTTTTTATTTATTTAAATTTGAACTATTATCTGGCCCACATGAAGTGTTCAATCTAACTACTTTAGTGAGCTGCTTTTTCTGCCTTTCCTCCCAGCTATACTAAATACTTCAGCTTTGCAAAATCCTCCTAATTCCTCCTTAAACCATATTGACATGGTTATATTTTCTGACAAAAGTTTTTTTTTTTTGTGGCAGACCAGAAACTTATGTACAATTTCATAGGGTCCATTAGTTAGCCTGTATCGTTGCATGCATTGTTAAATTACTCTAAATCATTTACATATAAGTGGTCTTTCTTTAAGTGTCCAAATGTACACCAATAGTGCTTCAGTGTTGTAGTTTCTGTTTATATTTCACCATTGCTTTTCAGAATATGATCAGCATTGCTCTAGGCAAAGCACAGTCACATGCCTTTTTTTAATTGTACAGCAACAATGATCTAATGCATTTCCATCTCTAGTTAGTCAGGTAATCATGTATTTATATATAGTACCTCTTTGAATAAGCTTAGTTGAAGTAGTTGGTTTCCAGCTGTGTAATTTAGCTGGCCATCTAAAAGTATTTTGCATGACAGATGACTCTGGAAGTGTAAAATGTAAATTTTTAAAGAAAAATTGAGCCGATTTCAATCATCAACATTTTGTATTTTGAAGTGGGTAACGTTTCAAATTTTGCTCATGGACACAGGTTGGTCCAGTCAGCATATTCTCTGGATGTAACGAGCAAGGGATACAGCCATTAGCTAAATAAATGTGCGGGGATGCAAGTGTGGGGCACTTCAGTTTTTTTTAATCCATAAATAAAATAATGTCCACAAGATGGCTGTATGTTGTTATTTATGTGGATTTAGTGCTGAAATCAAACCGGGCTCAGCTGTAGTTGTACAGGGTGGGGGTGGTTACCATGTTGAGCCAAGCAGCCAAGCACATGATTGGGTGTGCTGACTTGTGTGCATTTTTTTGTCAAAATGGCTGAACCTTAAGTTGGCAGATGCATGCCAGGATTTGTCTGTTGGCTCTGTCCTGAAGACCATTTGTGATTTAATTCATTAAAATGTGGTTATTTTGTTCTGGAACCTGTTAACCTGTTGTTCATAGCCAAACTTGACATAGAATAACATGAGATCTGGATCCTATTTCTGCACTTGTTAGACAAGATCTTTTATTTTACAATGTGATGTGACGTGACATAGCACACCACATTACCACCTGAGAATGCACTTCTTCAATACTTGGTCAAGTGATAGTCATCAAAATGTAAACAAATGGATCAGAACATTTGACCACAAAAGAAGAATGGCTCCAGTCAAAAACAGGAATACTCATAGACTCCTTATAACGCACCTCTCTGCAGAGTGGAGACAAAACACACACACGATTTTAGGAGAGAGAAACTTGAGACATTGATCCTACATTTCACATACATGTGCTTGTAATTCATCATCCACCTCAGACTGCTCTGACCCATTTCTGCTTCTGCCTGTTCAGCAGAGAATCACAAACACCACACATGACCCAAGGAAATGATTAGACAAATTCCCACTATATCCGGTGCCACACTAGCTGAATTTTCCAGTGATTTTCAGGTGTGAGCTTCATTTACATAATTGTGGGCCAGTAGGTGAGATGGAGCAAACATGTCTGTCAGCAGGAGGTCGTTAATCACTTGACCATTGGGACTCCCTGTTGAGTTGATGGCGTAAAAAACTGAAAAAGCACATCAGGCTTGATTGAAAAATATATTTATTTTGGCTGATGAGGGGTTTTATATTCTCTTCAAGTGACAAGTGAGCTTCTCCTGAAGAACTGACAAAACGTAAAGCTGATAAGAATGTTTTCATCTGTGCACTCAGCTGCATATCATCATGAACATTGATTGTAATCCACAGTGATTCTGTCACCAAGTGTTTTCCTGCATTTTTTTCCTACACTGTGACATCAGAAAGTGGAGCCCCAACACAAATGTTTTTACTCACTGAAAGCTGCATATGGACATATGCATTCTTCAGCTAGCCTCAAGGGGATAAATACACGATCACACACTTTTACAAGGTAAAGTTACTCCATGATTTGCTTCCTAAGTGCGTTTTCACACCTGGCTGGCTCGTTTAGAGGATTTGTTTCAGAACCTGGTTTATTTTTCTCCATTGTTCAGTTTGGCAATCGGTCCATGACCACCTGGACGGAGAAGAAATCTGTATGTCAGCTTATCACTGTAATTAATAATCAAAAGTGAATATAGCCTTTTGGCGGCTATATTAGATATAGGTCAATCTTTACAATAGCTTCCTATTTTTGGATAGCGGCAGAACAGACACCGGTATTATGGTGTCAGCAACTTTTTGATAGATGAAAACATGGCTTCTCTCTTTCTGTGTGTTTGTGTGCGGGCACAGGTGCGAGAGGTAGACACCTCTGTGACAATGAGAACAGGTACTTTCAGTGCAGAAATGATGCAAAACAACTAAAAGATATAAATAACCTCAACAGAAATTTTACAGTTTTTGTCCATTTTAAAATATAACCATGTAAAAGCTAACTGAAGCATGAAAAAATGCAACATTGTAACAATTTTAGCCCGTTTCAGAACAAATCAAGCAAGCTACAGGGAATTCTGAAAATGCTCATGCGGTACTCTTGTGGTTCTATCGGTGAGCTCCATGTGATGAGGTATGAGAGAGAGCGAGAGTTGCAGTGAGTTGGTATGTTTGTCACCCATCCGCCATTTTGTATTGGAAAGTGTGTCATACCTCTGAAAAGAGAAAGATCTCAGCAAAACAGTCTGCATGTGTGACACCCTCAGCCAAAATTGTTTGGAGTCTGCTAGTGTGGCACCGGCTTAACATGCTGCACGTGGCCATAATATGCACTGATTACACTGTTTTTGTACTTTATGATGACACTGATACTACTGCAAAGATGGGTGTATAAAAGCGTGTTAATGGGTAGAATACAGATAAAATAATACATCACATATATCTTTCTTTGGGCAGATGTGTGAATGCATTTTTATTGCAGATGGCATATGAGTGAATGGGCACTTAAGAGTATTTGAGAGATTTTATTCGTTTTGCAGGCTAATTAAAGGTGCAGTATGTAAGATTCCGAAACCCTTGTTATTAATGACACCTGTGGCCATGAAGTGAACTGCAGCAGCTACCTGATGCTCGGGAACACTGACGCGAGCATCGACCACAACAATGACGTAATGTAAAAAGAGACTATGTAATTCACTGGGATCATGCTGACAGATGAGGTAGCATAATTCAAATTACAGTTATGATTGTTTGACATCAAACTTTGATGTATGTTATATTTGACTCTCCAGTGCTGGAACAGGGCTAAAACAAAGTGAGGATATAGGTCTTTTCTTTGCATGATACATTGAGAGCATTTGTACGATAGCCTAAGTCAGCATTAGCTAGCTAGCTAGCTAGCTAGCTAGCTTTATCAATAGCTGTTAGCTAAATTTGGTGGATGATGACAGTAGCTGATTATAAAATAGACTGTATATTATAAATATGTTGACACAATTCAGTATTGATGTGATTCCATCACAACTGACATTTTGATATCGATGCACTATTGTTTTATAATAATTAAATGTATATATTTTCTGGATAACCAAGTTACGTTACTCTAACGAATGGGTCTTTTTGCATTATCTTGAACCTGGCTGAATAATAACAGATTAACATTGTTTATGACGGTTACTGTGCAGGCATAATCAAGTTAGCTAAAATGGCACCGATCAATCCTTATGGCACTATATTGCACATGTTTGCAATTATGTAAGATTACCTGTCCAATAAGAAGAATGCCAATTCAGGGTCTTTTTTGATCCCCAAAACTGAACAAAGGTCCCTCCAGTAATCAAATACCCTGCCGATGTTCACTCTAGTTTTCACTCGACCACAATCATGTTCCCGCATAGCCAGACGGGATTCAGTAGATAAATGTTTTTTCTACGTACTCTGGGTTTGTGTAGGAGTCGGTGTTGTGCTGGGAGCCGGACTTTGCTGGATTCCATCTCTAAGAAAACGTTACCAAGTGTTGCAGTTTATTGTTGCTGATGAATAGGGTAAGAGAAGCTATTACTGTCTGAAGCAAGGATCTCGGGAGCACGCATAAACGTCACATCCTTTGGATTTTTCTGGCAGAAGCGACCTGTTCCCTTCGCATGAAAATCAGTCAACAGGCTTTAATAGGCAACCTAGGAAGTCCAGGAAGGGATCATTTAAGTTTCATTACAAGATGTTCACACATTGGCAAAAAAAAGCAAATATTACATTAAAATTGTTACATATTGCACATTTAAAAAAAAAAAAAAAAAAAAAAAAAAAATGGTCTATGTGAACAGATGTAAAGATGCAGGTAAATTTGCACCAGCTCACTAATAACTCTACACAACAGTGTTCATTTTGAATGATCTTTGAGTGATGAATTTCTGTAGTTATCGGCCTCAAAGTAGGTGGAGCTCCAGGCAACACCTACCAATGAAATGGACCTATGGCAGTAAGAACATTTTAACAGCCGGTAAGAAGTTTTCCTGAAAGTTGGCCCTGTTACAAACCACGAAACAAACTCAAAAAATGCCTTTTTGGCCAGATTTTGTTCTAAATGACATCACACACATTCGTTCTCCAATTTCGTAGGAAGTGTGCAGGGGCCTTAAATGTAGTATGTAAACTAGATATTGAAGCAGCCTATGAATGCTTTTTCTAAATTGTCAATATAAACGCAATATAGTAACTATTGCTGCCCAGCTCGCCTTGCTCCAGATCATTTTATGAACTGCAGAAGTTGAATGGAACAACTGCAGTGGCAACACTGTTTTAAAATGAATCCTGATATTACGGAATGGCCAGTATGCATCACTGGTTGGGTCCAGTTTCACACAAGGACATGAACCCCCAGTTGCATGCCCCATCGGCTCATATCAGTTCAACCAATCATTGCAATCCATGCTTGCACACAAATGCACTATTGGGCCCTTAATTTCTAAGGGAGATGAACATCTCTTTGTAAAATCGTGTTTTAAAAAAAGGGCTCTTTCATGTGACTTAAATCCAGTTGAATTTGTCTTTATGTTTCCCATGAATATTTGATGGAACACAACGCACTTAGAACAGAGCTAAATCTACGAACAATATCTCCCCCAAACAACCTCAAATGGCGGACTGTCTCTGGGGCTAGATTTAGAAAATGAGTGTTGAGCCAAGATTCATTCAACAGTGTGTGAGAAATTTACTTGGGGATAGTAACCGGTTCATGATTTTAAAAATCTTCTAGAGTTACACACTGATTAAAAAAGTCACTTTCTCAATCAGTATGTTTGTATTGTTATCCAGTACAATATCTAAAAATCCTCAAAACAAGTTTGATTTGCTTGAGCATGTTGTATAAGGCTTGTGTAAACTTTGTTTCCAGAGAATAAATGTTGAATTATCCCATTGGCAAAGTGTTATTCTTGTTATAAGCATTCTGCAACAAGACAAAAAATACTGATTTAATAAAATGATTCACTAATCATTCAGTATGATGCGCTACTAAAAGTTTCAGCCAGCAGAAATTAGCCTATGAATATTACGAGGAACCGTAAAGACCGAGCTGTTGGATTCTTGGACAATATAGAAGCTTTTCTGCATTGCTTTAGCTTGTGTGAATATAATTTATATTTTTTTTTTAAAAATTACACATTTTCTAAAATAGTCAATTTTCAAATGAGTTTTTCTACATCACTTTTTCTAAAGTTTATTTGTTTTTAAAATTGAGAAAGTAGTTTCATGTGGCCTAGTAGCAAAGCAATTTTATTCCAAATAGGAAAGTAAACAGGAGTCAGGACATTATGGCCTGTAAAATGACACTACAGGTAACCTGTAGGTCAGGTAAAGTAACATTCAGGTTTCATGAACATCCAGATCGAAGCAACTGTTCATCTTGCTTAATTTATAGGATCGGTATAGTATATTTTATAATCTGTTTAAAATGTTAATGGCAAATAGTGTTACATTTTATAGATGGATTTTATAAATTTTGGCCTATTTTAGTGTTTTGCATAATGTAGATCAAGACTCTTAGGGGCATTTATGATGCACTCAGTATATTTTTCTCATTAAAATTTAAACTAAAGAAATGAATATTCATTTTGAAAAATATTATTACAATTATGTATAATCACATGCCTCTCGTAATTTCAGTAGCCTTATAAAAGCTGTTTTAATCTACATATAGGGGGGCATCTAATGGGGTCTGCATTTTGGATCGTACGACCAGCCAGATACTACGGTACTTATTTTATCTCAGCAACCCTCCTGTTATTGGACACTTTTACTCGTGGAATAAATTAATCTGGGCAGACTACATAAAGTGCATTTCTACAGGTTTGCTTGATGTTGCAACCATGCCATTAGGTGTTAGTTACCTAAGACACTTGCTATATTGGAAAAAAAAAAAAAAAAATTCTTGGAGTTGTTTTTTTTTGAGAAACATCAGTACTAATTTAAATTGTGCATTTTGGGGCTTTTCTTATCGAAATTTCTGTAACCTGGTCTCATGCAATCTGGAATTATGTTATTAAACTTACATTTTTGATATTTGCATTTTTCTGGTGAAATTAATACAGAGAGTCTACAAAAACAATGACTTTTATTCCCTTACATGAGTATGACTGCAGATTATATATATATACACTTTTCACTCTGTTCCTTGCACTCTGGGCCTTTAACTACTGTATGTGACTGACAGCCCTGCTTCTTCAGCTCTTCAAGTGAGTGTGGTAACACAAGCTAACCAAATTGTTCACTAGCTGAACACTGAACAAGCTTGAATTTTAGCAAAGATGCATCTGGAAGATATCTGCAAATTCTAGCACTTGTGAAAAAAAGAGCACTGGCAAATGAAGAGACAGGGCAGTTATTCTGAAACAATACATCCATACTTGTCATTAGCCTTTCACACTTAACCTTTAAATGGAGGTACAATTGCTGGATTGCTTTACCTGGTAATTGTACCACATCTGCTATTCACATGCAACGTCTTTTTGTCTTTTTGTTTTGCTACCATTCACACATCAGCATCACCAAATTGCCTTTAAACTCTGAGATGTAGTTTGCTATTTAATCCGTTGACAAATTTCATCATCCGTTTGGATGAAGAGAATAATTTTAAGCCTGGATTACACAACTTCTATGATCTGAACAGAATTTGGTATGATACTAGAATATGAAGTATCACAATCTAGTATCACACACTTACCAACTATGTGAAAAGCAAAAAAAAAAACTGATTTAATCACAAGCTCATGCAGAGACGATTGCCCCCCACTCATGACAAATGTAAACAAAAACGGATGTACGGCAGCTGCTGTTGTTGTCGCCTCTTCTCTGTTCTGAGTCGTGATTCTCGCAAAAGAATGGCATCGAGTGCGTTTAAAAATAAAATGAATTTGATAAAGTTGGAGGTGAGCGGTTTTGAAAGTTAACTTTCCATTTGATGCTCCCCTTATATCTTCAGAGATGAGTCGTGGAGCATCATCATACACTATGAGATTTCCTCTATAGTCGGCTCTAAAATATCAAACATGTTTGATATCTTCTGACTAGACGGAATAATTTCACTATCTGTCCAATTTGATTAAATGTTTTTTTACTTCTGGGTAACTGGATCATCTCCGTTAGATCTTTGTGATTGGCCCAAAGCAGACTTGTCTTGACTTCGTACTTGCTCAAACCGTTAATCTTAATCATTTAATTTTATAACTGCATTCAGGGAAATGGCCAGAGCTGATTTACTGGTATTTTCAAGTGAGTCATGTTCATACAAAAGGCTGTATGTGTGAAAGCGACTACCGTGTAACTGGTGACGCATCGTATTCAGAATCGTGGTAAATGGAGGAGTGAGGTAATTCAAATGAAACCTATTACAGTTATTTTAACATCGAATTAATATTTACTTTTGCTCTAGAAAACTTTATCTGAGTGGTCAAACCTGGCATTCTGTGGTCAGATTATTATTTTTTTTTTTTGTAGTTTCATCCATATTTCTGTGCTAGTCTCTAATAACACGTTGCTCTCGGTCTTCTCAAATCGATATTTTATGTCTATTTGATAAGTATTATTTTCCTCAGAAATGGATGGCTGACTGTACATTGCCCCTTACATGTTATATTATGTTGAATCTAAACAATATTAATTGGTCTGCAAAGCATCATTTATAATTGTATTTGTCATTGGAGGAAAAGTCCTATTTGAGATCAGATAATTATTCTCAAGATATTGCAAATGTTTAACGTGTTTCAAAATCTAGCATCTAAATCAAAGTAATGTATCAAAATATCAGCAATACAGCAGTTGTTTCAACAACCTCAGATGTCAGAATGTGTGGACCGATCCCAGATGGGTACAGGAACACCACTCCCATTTTGCAGGCACATTATCTTCTAGGGCTCATGTTTATGAGACATTTTGTTTCATAGGATTATGGGTAGCCTACAAGTCACGAGGTAACAAGAGGCCTAGTTTAATTTATACATGACATGCCCGTGACTGAACGACTTGTGCCACTCTGGAATATCATGGGTCGTGTATCAAAACAGTCAAGGCTGGAAAGCACGTTATATGTCTGGTAAAGTGTCTTCTACTTATGTGGATCAATGATAAACTCACCTAATATTGCTTTTGATTGGATTTTTCCTTCAAATTTTGTTCTTTTTATACATACACATTAGAGACTAAAAACTTTAAAACTTCAGTTTAAAAAGCATTACCAGTGTTTGGGGTCACTTGCCTGAAATGTTTCTCATGAGCTTAAAAACCATTTGATCTGAAGGTATACAGGTATGCTTAAATGTTTGAAATTCGATTTGTAGACAAAAAATATAATTGTGCCAAAATATTAATGTATTTATGAAACAAAAATGTAATCAAATAAAGAAAATTTGAAATGGATGACTTTGACAGAGTTATTAAGAAAAGCAGTGCCGAACATAGATGGGAACTCCTTCAGTACTGTTTAAAAAGCATCCCAGGGTGATACCTCAAGAAGTTGGTTGAGAAAATGTCTAAGAGTACATTTCTGCAAATTCTAGGCAAAGGGTGACTACGTTGAAGATACTAAAATTAAACACTTATGTTTTATGTCATTCCATAGTTGTGATGGCTTCACTATTACTCTAAAATGTGAACAAAATTTAATTAAAATAAAGAATGAGTAAGTGACCCTAAACATTTGAATGGTAGTGTATATAATTGGGGGGGGAAAACTATTTGAAAAATTAAGCAAATTGTTTTTTGTTTTTTTTTCCCGAATAATTTAATGAAAATGTTTTTGATATTTTAATGGTAGTATAGTGATTATAATTGGCTGTTTATAAACAATAGGTGCGTGTGTTTATACTACATTGTGGGGACCGAATATCGCCACAAGGACAGTAAAACCTGAGATCACCTACCTTTTGGGGCCCAGCCAGCAGTACCCACAAGGAAAATGGCTTAAACATACTAAACTGTTTTTATTAAAATGTAAAAAGATGTATGCAAGGGTTATGATTAGGGATAGGGTTAAAGGATAGAAATGATAATTTAGATATGTATAAAATGCTTGGAAGTATATGGAGAGTCCCCACAATGACATAAAAATGTGTGTGTGCTTGTGTATAAAAAGAGCAGCCTCCTTACTCCTTTGTGTGCTTCTATCAGACATTCTGCCGAATCAGCAGCTGCACACGCGCTTTGGAGAATGCTATACAGGACAAGACTTTTTTTTTTTTTTTTTTTTAAATATTTGCATCTTTAATACTCAGTATAAGGGTGATATTCTATTTGATCAGAAAAGGATACCTGAAACTACCAGTTTAACATAACAGAGGAAATGTGTCATGTGTGACTTCAGATATAATTTACTGTTAGATCTGATTGCCTTTATTTAGTGGAAGTGAAGCATGAAGGCAACAAAACGTGGTATTTAATAGATAATTCAATGGAAGTGTACTGGGCTGGACGAATAACAGAATAGCATTGGTGTATTTGTAGCCTCATCAAGCACACAAAATATTACTGTTTAACATTAAAACAATGTCTTGTAAAAAAAGACAGAATCCATATAAAACTATCAAATTTAAGGTTTAAATGCCAGAGCCTACATAATACACCACTGCACTTGCAGAGAATAAATTCTAAACTTTTGACCTATATCTTTGAAACTCCCAGATGGGTCACAATCCTTTCTGGCTACAACAGTTCAAACAGCCGTATCATATGACTGGCCAGTGAATTGCTGAGCCTGGGAATTCACTCCACACAGCTCTGTGCACAAACCGTTCACATGCATTCTGAAACTCAAGTAATTTGTTACATGACTGTTAAAGTGCCAATAATGTCTTGCCAACTCAACACCTCAGATCACTAATTTACATTAAAAAAAAATAACATATGAACAATTGGAGTCTTACAAGGTCAATTCTAAGTTCCTTAATGAATTATCTGCAGGACTAATTCAACCATGAATTAAAATGGAATTAATTCCTTAAAGAACTTTGGCTATGAATAAACCATAAAATCTCAGGATTTTCTTTTCTCATCTTAAAATATTGTTAGCCGTTCAGAGGGAAAAGTACCTAAACTATAAATAGGAGGATCTTTGATCAAAACAGAGTGCCCACTAATATATATATATATATATATATATTTTTTTAACAAGGCATTTCTCAAAGATGCCCAATATGAACATCTGTTCAAACCATTCATTTGCAAAGAAAATAATATCCTGCTGATACTAGACACTTCAACTGATCACATACCCCTAAGTTGAAGGCAAGCAGTGTCAAAACCCCAATGAGTGTAGCTGCTTACCATACGTCCCTTACAATTCAATTTTACATTTGGTCATGAAGTTAGCTGTATATAAAAATAATTTCCTTGATTTCATTAAACGGCAGAGGCGAAATGTGACACAAATGCTGCAGATCTTTTCAGGGAGTTCATGGGTGATCATATGTACTGGTTTTATCCTCACTGCTGCCAGTTCGGTGACCACAAACATTTGGGCCTTTCACAAAGCCAAAGGGGCGGAAAAAAAAGCCATAAATAGGCTTGGAACATTAGTTTATATCTTTAACACTAGAACTCCCAGAATTCTATAACCACTAGAATGGCCATAGCGGTCATTCTGACCGTTCATACTAGACTGTACCAAATGTCATATTTTCATTCGAAACTTCTATTTTAGAAGAGGTTTTAGAATGAAGCTTCTAATGTCTGTCATCATATTTTATGACGTCATCACCCTAAAAAAAAAAAAAAAAAAAAATGTAAAAACGGTCAAAATGACCTTGAATGACCTTGTTAAGACATTGAATAAAAAAAAAAATTGTGGTAGTGTAGTGGGCTAAAGCAGTAAACTGTTGATCAGAAGGTTGTTGGTTCGATCCCCACAGCCACCACCATTGTGTCCTTGAGCAACACATTTAACTCCAGGTTGCTCCCTGTAATAAGGGCTCTGTAAGTTGCTTTGGATAAGTGTCTGCCAAATGCATAAATGTAAATTAATTCAGTTTCAGATCTTCAAAAGCTGTCATTTAAAACACTTTCCAAAAAAAGTGAAGCGAAAATAAAATTCTCAGTCAGCAAAGATCTTGGAAAATATAGTTTATTTGTCAAATAGACAAGGCTCTTCACTTCCTATAAATTGAACTTTTAAAGAAAAATATGCAGTCACTGTAACAGCACTGCTGGCAAAACTATGCAAGTGTCTTCAGTGACGAATTTGGAAAGGAAAAATGAATAACGCTCAAGCACTGAAGGATGAACAATAGACAATAACATTATGTGCAATGGTAATTAACAGATTAACTACTAACCAAGGAGAAGGAAAAAAATAAATACAAATAATTCAAATCCCTACCAATATAGTCTTTCAGTGGCATGTTGGAAATCTTGACATTTACATTTTAAAGACTCCATATTTTAAACGGCACACTCATGAGCACAGACACTTAAAGAAGGCACAATACGTTCACAAATATGGCCCCCATTCAGAGAGATACTTTCCTGTACTTGCCCCCAAGAACGTCAACAGTTAAATAACTGGAAATGTTGGAGAACACCTCAAATGATTGATGGATTCACATCTGACATACAATTTGGGATAAGTCTTTGTGTACCCTTCATTTGAGCAAAATAATTTACCATTTTAGATCAGGCTGGCACCAAGTCAAGGCCACTGTTTGATCACTTGCATTAATGCCTCCAAAAACTACAATAAATACCCCATTATCAAATTATATTATAGCTCCCCATTTTGTTCCAATGGTATCACTAAAACGCTTGTAATATCAATAGTAAAAAAAAAGGTACAAAAACATGAGCTGCACCTCTGGCAGACTCTTACATTCATTATACATGGTGTTACAGTGCATCATCGTACCCTTAAAGAAAAAAACTCAAGGCCTGCCACAACCTGTCTGATTCAGCACTCCTCAACCACCGTCCCAGCAGCGGAGTACAGCTTTTTCTTAATGAGCCGAAACCCAGGGCGGAGTTTAAGTGCACGGCGGGTACCAGGTGGGAAACACGTACCAATGCGCAAAAATTCACGGAGGCTTGGCCAACCACCACCATCCTGTTTAAAGACCAATGTCAATTCAAAAGTTGGCACCACACTTGCATCGCAAGCGAGACGCTCGAGTCGCTCACAGCGACACTGCTGCTCCTCTAGCTCAAGGCGGACGTCTAGCACGCAGCCCCGCAACCCACATGGTTCTCCCGCAGCCAGACGGAGCACATCCCGTGCCACCCGCCGGGTCAGAGTCTCTGGGACCAGCACATGGGCACATTGAAGTTTGCTAGCTTTGGCCCTTGCCAGACAGCCCTCCAGCAGCCGGGCAAGCTGCTGACATGTCTGTTCTTCACACACTTCTGCACCCAGGTAAGGCTCAGCCAAACACCTCTCCCAAAAGTTCATTTCTGGAAAGAGAACGAGAGAGGTCAGGTTAGACCATGAACTGCTAATGGCAGGTAACTACCAAATTGATTCAATAAAGGAATAGTACACCCCAAAATGAAAATTCTCTAATTTACTCACCCTCATGCCATCCCAGATGTGTATGACTTTCCTACTTTGGAGCACAAAACAAAGATCTTTACAAGAAAGTCTCTGCTCACTTGGTCCTCAAAATGCAAGTGGATGGTGACCAAAACTTTGAAGCCCAAAAACAGCACATAAAGGCAGCATAAAAGCAATCCATAAAAACTCCAGTGGTGTCTCCAGAATATCTTGTGAAGCGCTTCAATCAGTTTGAGGTGAGACCAGACCAAAGTGTAATTCCTTTTCACTACAAATCTTGACATCAACAGCCTCCTTTGCAATTATCATTTTGAGCTCGATTACACTTCCTTGCACCATCTAGCGCTCTGTGCATGCATAAAGCAATAGTGTAATAAAGCATGAAATCATGATTGTGCCAAGAGATTGCAACGGCAAGATGTACAGTGAAAAACAGGTTACAGTTTTGGTCTATTCTCACCCAAAATGGATTGAATCACTTGCGATGGCATGGACTAAACACACTGGCATCATAGAAATTATTTTTATGCTGCATTTGTGCTTTTTGCAGCTTCAAAAGTTTAGTCACCATTTACTTGCATCCTGAGGACCTACAGAGCAGAAATATTAAAAACATTATGTGTTCAGCAGAAGACAGACATGCACATCTGGCATGACTGAAAAAAATCTATTTTCTTTTTTGGGATAACTATTCCTTTAGGCAAATAATTAAACAAATAAATATAAACAATTATATTATAATTAAATCACACTAATTAAAATCTAGTTTTTCAATATCTAGCCAACACCATCTAGTCCTTTTAACCAATTTGCATGCCCCCTCCATGACTTTTCCAGTCTGTCCAGTCAATGAATGTTGAAATAACCTTATTCAATCATTTAACAACAGAAATTGTATTCACAGCAGAGTAGGACCAGAGGGGAGGGGAGAGGAAAACTTGGGTCACTACTGAATATTGAAATGTTCGCGAGTTTCCACTCAGGGCTGTCACATGGTATTATGAGCCCCATTCATATTAAAAAATACAATTTAGAAATTGTTGTGGGACCCCCTCCCTGGATCTGTGGGCCCCTAGAATCCACCCCACTAGCTATGGCCCCGTTTCCACAACCCTTTATGACATTAAATACTATGCCTTTTTCATACATGGATATCCTCATTTTAAAATTCCTTGGGATTCTCAGTCATGAAAAACCTTAAAATATCAAGCAACCCACACAAATCCTCATCACTGTTCTACCCCTCAAGTCACAAAGGAGATGAGCTGGCTAACAAAATGACTTCATCTCATGTTGACATCACTGCTGCAGCTCTGCACCAACAGGGCAGTAAACAAGTCCTGCGCTCACCAATGGCACTGTTTGAAAAGCAGGTTAACACTATACCACAAGCAATAAAGACATCGTATCTCACCATAATCTATGCAAGCCTGGTCATATCCTACATTGGCAAATTCAGGGAGGCACTCCGAATTTCTGCTTAGTGTGCTTGTTGCAACCATTGTGTAAATCCTGCAAGTTTACAGTCGTATAAAGTGCTGAAAGAGAATAACACTCGGGTTAAAGGCTGTGTATATATATATATATATATATTCCAGATATTATTCAAACGGACAGCTAGTTAGAGGCTGCTTACTAAGGACGACAAATGTTACACAAAACGACACTTACCTTTGTAAAGCAATTATATTTTTAAAAATAAATAAATTTAGAAATGTTAATTTAAATAGCCCCTAGTCCCACCCACAACTCCCTTTCATCACAGACGTTCATACACACTAATAACAAATGAAACGCAGGGAGCTCAACCAGTATTTATAACCCATCTCCCCCACCACGCACTTGCCGTATTTCACCGACCAATCAGCACACGTTAAGCATTCTAGAACGTTATGACTTCGGGTTGTTTCGAGGATTCCGATTGGCTACAGGTTCCAGCACTTTCACCAATTGTTGAGTGGCGTTGTTTTGTTGCTACCTGTTATAACCGCCAATGCCTAGGGCTGTTCGATTCCAAAAATGTGCGAATCGACTCAGATTCCTAGTTTTAAAGAGTCGATTCTAGACTCATTCTTTCGATTCCGAAAAAAACGGGGAGGTAATGTTAAATCTCATAATAAACATCTGAATACAAGGTGTTTTTTACACGATGTATAATAGCACGAGCAACATTTACTTAAATATATTGTCTGTCTGTCTGTCTGTGGCCCTTCTCTCTGATTGCTCCGTTTGGCCGGGCGACCAGCTCTAGAAAGAGTCCTGGTGGTTCCAAACTTCTTCCATTTACGGATGATGGAGGCCACTGTGCTCATTGG
The DNA here is from genome assembly GCA_032164185.1 of Moxostoma hubbsi. Lineage (NCBI taxonomy): Eukaryota > Metazoa > Chordata > Actinopteri > Cypriniformes > Catostomidae > Moxostoma > Moxostoma hubbsi. The sequence continues at coordinate 17,049,459 of JAVLUX010000002.1, forward strand.
GACTTTCAATGTTGCAGAATTTTTTTTTTCTGTACCTTCCCCAGATCTCGGTACAATCCTGTCTCGGAGGTCTACAGACAATTCCTTGGACTTCATGGTTTGATTTCTGCTCTGACATGCACTGTTAACTGTGGGACATTATATAGACAGGTGTGTGCCTTTTCCAAATCATGTCCAATCAGCTGAATTTACCACAGGTGGACACCAATCAAGTTGTAGAAACACCTCAAAGATGATCAGTGGAAACGGCATGCACCTGAGCTCAATTTTAGTGTCATGACAAAGACTGTGAATACTTATGTACATTTTATTTATTTAAATAAATTTTCAAAGATCTTTCACGTTGTCATTATGGGGTATTGTTTGTAGAATTTTGAGGAAAATGATGAATTTAATCCATTTTGGAATAAGGCTGTAACATAACAAAATGTGGAAAAAGTGAAGCGCGGTGAATACTTTCCGGATGCACTGTATATGGGGTGGATTAGGGACATTTTTGCAATTCTGACTTGTGTACCATTTTTCCATATGAAGCCAAAACAATATATCAACACCTTATATCATTATGAAATCCCCAAGATGTTCCCTTATTAAATCAGAAGACAATTTTATTGAACTCAAAGGGAAATGGCACATATATTAGTGTTCCTTAGATCATAATTTCTTTTTTTTCTAGTAAGACCTTTGATATTTTCTTGATGATAATTTTTGTACATTGTTTTCAAATCTCAAATCATTAAAGATCAGCTGGATTTCTTGTTTAAGAAACAACACTGCATAAGATATTTAGGTTTTTCAGAGAATGTATTTTTAACGTGTATTTTGTCTTACTGTACTATGAGAGTTTTTATAGTCAAAACAAGAGAAAAAAAATCTACCAGTGCTGAAGTAGTAATCCAAAGTATTTAGAATAAGTTACTGACCTTGAGTAATCTAACGGAATATGTTACAAATTACATTTTACAGCATGTATTCTGTAATCTGCAGTGGAAAACATTTCAAAAGTATCCCTCACAACCCTGTCTGTATTGCATTGCATTTAAGAATCGATTTACAGATGGATAAGATAATTTATTTGTTCTATGCCATGTGCCATTTCATATTTGATGTCAGTGTGACTAAAAGCTATTTCTTTGACTTGGCTATCGAGGTAGCTATTTAGCGAAACAATAAAAAAAAAAAACTAACAGGCAAATCAGGGCAAGGTTTTTAATCCTGATCTTAAAACAAATAATACTGCTGCATTATAAGCCCAAAAATAAGTGTAGGGCATTTAACTTTCCTAGTGCATATTTTCTCAATTGAATAATGCATTATATATGACTGTCCCACATTGGTCAAAACATGGTGTCCCACATTCGAAACAACCTTTTCTAAAGTGGGATAACAAAGATTGCTTCAAAAACAAAATATTTTAACACATTTTCACAATATTATTGCATCATTTGATGTACAAAAACATCACAAGCATATACTTTGCTAATAATTTAGAACATTGTTTAATTTGTAACAGATTTATACCCTTAACATTCATTTTGTCTAAATCCTATGTCATTGACATTTGAGTGTACTTCACAAAGGGTACTTCCTGTTTGACGATTTTACCGCCCACGTTTATGACATCACTTCCGCAAAGTCACGCAATTTCAATCACTTTAAACCCCTGCTTTTGGCATGTTAATTGAGCAACACTTCTCACTCCCAAGGTGTCAAAAACTGACTTGGGGAATGAGAACGGGATGTAATTGACTATAAATTTAGTCCAAAGTAAAATACCGGCAGACTATACTGGAAAGCAGAAGTGTTTGTGTGATCGCTTCATACAGATGAACAAACGAAGCGGATACTGATGCTTATGGACTATAAATGACTCAAGATGGAGTCATTTGTATGACTTTTGTAAATTTTTAGAGTTCTGTTAGACTTCTGAAATGTGTAGTAGTTCAGTGGTCGATGAAATAAACAGTCCCAAAATATCAACCGGTTTCCCGAAAGAGTTGACTCTTTGGAGTCGATTCCAACGTTTCGAGTCAATTCTCGATTCCCAACGCCTCGGAATCGAGCAGTTGATTCTTTTTGGAATAGATTCACAGCCCTACCAATGCCTCCTTTTTGTCTAGCAAGGAAGGAATATGTTGAAAACTTGTTAGTAAAATCCCACTGTTGCCTACAACAGGATATATGGCTATTAAAGGAGACAATAACTTCAAAGCATTATTACAAATGTTTCGTGAATGAGCGTCCACTGTAGTCAGCAGCACTGCCAAAAATGGATAGAAACGAGGTTACTTGGGACTGGTGCAAAATGTATAAGAAAGGGGTTGATCATACGCACGTGCGGGGCTGTGGGCTGGAAACAGCAGCCTATTAATAGAGTGGGGTCCACAGATACTGTGCTATTTCATTTCAGCTTTTTACAGCCAAGATCATGCGTGTTGTCTTCAACAGTACTCCTGTTGTTTTAACTGTCTGTGGATACATTTAGCACATTATGTGAGGCCCACTTGTTTTTATACTGATTAATAATTTGTAACGATGGACAATAATATTACATTTGTTAACATTAACAATGAACAATACTTTTTCAGCATTTATGAATCTTGGTTTCTGTTGATTTCAACATAATAATAATTGTTTTAAATGAAAAGTTGTACACATTAACATTAGTAATGCACTATTAACTAACATTATCATTGTATTTTTATCAAGAAAACATTTTATATATATATATATATATTATTATTATTATTTTTTTTAAATAATAATGTTTCATAATATGATTTTTTTTATCTTTAAGGTTTATGCATTTACATTTTTAACAAAATTTAATCAATACAACTTAAACCGATTTAAAAAAAAATTTATTATTTCTATGTATTAAAGATGATGTAATTCTATTAATTTTGATAAACATTACACAGTTCAATTTGCTAGAATTTTGTTATGAATTTGAAATTCGTAAATCTTAAAATTATTTTTAGAGTGCTATTTTAAAGGAGATTTTATTAATGATCTTAATCAAATCCTGATTTAAACTCTTTT